>BGPR01006357.1:44589-81286 GCA_013235015.1 Araneus ventricosus | reverse complement strand
GTGAACAAGTGATTCATGCTTAGTGATGTGGGGTGACTAAATACCAATTGAGTAGGAAAATATATTTTGGGTATTTACCCGAGTCCTGATAAACACACAAAATCTGGGAGAAATACCTGTGAAGGATGAATGGGTGATCAGATTTTTAAAGGAAATATTTGACATCTGAAAGAGCAGCTAGGCTTACATGTTTATCGTGTAATAGGTATCTTCTACACTGTGACGATGAGACAAAAGGAACAAAACAAAAACTCGATATAATAAATGAAGAAAATGCCACGCTAGAAAACAAAGAATAAGAAAATTTAAAATCATCTACTAGTGAAGAAAGTATAGAATCAGATAATTTGTGCTCTGCCTCTGAGAATTCAAATTCTGAATCAGACCCTGATCTATACAGTAAAGCTCCGTTTATACGTTTCTCATTTACACGTGGCCTCATCACAGTCCCGATCTCTGAGAATTCAAATTCTGAATCAGACTCTGATCTATACAGTAAAGCACCGTTTATACATTTCTCATTTACACGTTGCTTCGTCACAGTCCCGATCTCTGAGAATTCATTGTAATGATAAAATAAATCAGCAAATACATTATTACTCACTGCAATTAAAAAGGGTTGATATTGTTATATAAACTATTTTATGTAAAAATGCAGGATATAATATTGAATTCGTTTTCTCTGATTATTATTTTTTTTAGTTTTTATAAAATTAAAATGTTGTGAAAGATTCATATGTTTATAATTTCCTCTTTACCTTACCTGACACTAAATATAAATATATAGCAATATCATATTTCACTCCAATGCAGGTATTTTAATTGAACAGAGTTAACTGAAAAATAAATACCCATATTTGGCATTTACCCGGGTATTTACATTTACCCTTAAAAATGAGCCCTTACATTTACCCTTGAGCATTTACCCTTAAAAATAAAAAAAAAATTACCCGGGTATTTTATATCACTAATCCTGTTACAACTTGTTGTGTGTCGTGGTAACTGAATTGTGTCTGAGTATGGCATTATATTTTAGTGTTTCTTCTTTATACAGGGTGAGTCTAAATTGTTTTTACAAAATAAGAGGGGTGATAGTACCCATCCAGATGAGCAATAATTACCATGGGATTCAACATTCAGCAGAGAAGGCATTTTCAACCCGCGAAATCAATACGTTTGGACTGACAACAATCCTCATTGCACTACCCCTCGTCAACACCAGAAGAAATTTTCCGTGAACATTTGGGCAGGTATCCTTAGTGATTATGTGGTAGGCCCTTACATCTTGCCAGACCATTTGACCGGCGCAACGTATCTTGGAACAAGTGCTTCCCAGTGTAATATCTTAGAAATAAAAACTGTGCTTTTAACAATTCTCAAGACATTTATTCACAGACACAAGACATAAACATTAACATTTAACACAAAAACAAATTTAGATGAATGAAATATTTCATGGGTTATAAAAACTAAATTAACCCCAATATCAAAGTCAATATCATTCAAAATCAGCACTGTTACATATAATTAGCATCTTGCTAACATCCTAAAATTGAATTTACAGCATTCTAGCCGAACTTTCGCAAATCACCACCATTTTCACCGCTCCGGTCGAGACACCACATAACAACATTCTCCGCCAAAACAAAAACTCAAATCCCTTCACTTCGCTTCCTTTAGGGAAGCACATTAGTCCCAGCAAAACAGCTCAGAACCATGTCTCGGCTCCAGTGGGACGGCCAGCCTGGAACATAGCGGCCAGGACGGTACACCAGTTTGTTGCAGGTTGTTCCGCTCCCCATTCAGAGAGACATGTGGTTTATGCACGATGGATCCCCAGCGCACTTTTCCAGCACGTTCCGGCACTTCTTTAATGCCACATATCCCACACGATGGATCGGACGTGGCGGACCTGTGGCTTGGCCTCCTCGCTCACCAGACATCAACCCACTGGACTTTTCTTCTGGGGGCACAGGAAATCTTTAGTGTACGAGACGTCTGTGGGCTCGGCTGAAGATCTCGTAGCGAGAATCGTTGTTGCCGCAGACAAAATTAACACAGCACCAGGAATCTTCGAGAGGGTGCGCCAGTCATTCCTTCGCCGGTGTGAACTGTGCAACGACACGCGTGGCCGCCACTTTCAGCACTTGCTGTGGGTTTTTCTTTGATCAATAAATCAGATTGTGCAACTTTTGGTATCGTTCATTCGCTTTCCCAACACTGCTGTAAGTTCATGCTGAAATTCTAATTTTACTCTTTTCTGCCTTTCAAAGTGGAATGCGACCCTATGTTCCATGATAATTATTGCTCGTCTGTATGTGTACTATCAGCCTTCTTATTTTGTAAATACAATTTAGACTCACTCTGTATTATTCTTCTTGTATTCAGCTTTTTTTAAATCTTCGGATAGTTTATTAATATTATTATATATTTGTAAAGTTTGCATGAATAATATTGTGCTTATTATGTTCACTAAAAGTCGACTGTTTCAGTAGGTTTTGGAACTACGTCACACTACTGATTTTACCATAATCTATTGGTAAAACTTTATTAACCTGAGATAACGTATAGGCTAATATTATTTTCACCTTCTGTATATCAGGCGAGAAATGGACTCAAACTGGTGGACTTCCTCTAGGTGCTCCTTTGGCAAATTTTTGTTGAAAACCAAATGTTAAGGGTTTATGATATCTGTCACAAGTTGGTTATTCATATTACTGTTCAAAAAATGTATTCATAGATTAACATTTGAACCGTGAGAGATTTTTTTACTTTAAATGTTGTAAATTGCTGTCTGTGTTTAATTACTGTTTATACGAAATGCTTGCAAATACATCAAACTACATTAGACGTGATTCCTATCTATCAAGACAAAAGGTTTCATGAGAATAAAGTCTTATTTGTAAGCGATTAAAACGGAATAAATTCTAGTCTATGTTTCAGAAATAACACAGAAGAAAAAATGAATAGCAATCAATGGTTAGAGAGCTAATTTTCATCTGCATCTGCCTAGAAATGCTTTAGAAGGTGATAAAAAATTTCCCCCAAACAATCAATACCGATAGTTTTTAAAAAGCTTTTGCTTAACTCGACTTGTTTCATGTTTATAAGTATAGAATTTTGTAATTAATTTTTTACTCATTTCTTAAGCCACTAAAGTACTGAAATTTTGCCCAGTTGTGTGTTCCAGATGACTCTATAATATTTTCAACTTTCAATTGTTGTTAATTAATTTTAACTGAATTGCTTTTCCCTACATGTAGCTTCATCTGATAGTGAATTTGAGAAAAACTAATTTTAAGATTCCATCTTAATATAAATGAAAGTCATTGTATGTATGTGGCTCTGTATGTATGTAGGTTCCACACCTTCTCCTAAACTAATCAATTTTATCCAAATTTTGCACACTAATTACTTAAGATAAGAGGAAGATACCTGCCAACTTAACCTGCTAAAGTTTATCAAATAATCAAAACCGTTTTTCCGCAATAACTTCGGAGCGAATTATCCTACAAAAAATATTTTTACACCAAAAGTTCAAAATTTTACCTTTTCTAAAGTTTCTTAAAGTTCAAAATTTTACCTTTTTAATGATACCGATTTTATATCTGTGAAATTTTCCTTCAATTTTTATTAATTTACCAAAATTTAATAAATAATTGATTACATGCAGACGATTTTGAAATAAAGCAAATTTATAGATACTTCGTTGCTAGGTAACAGTTAGACTTTGAGCTAATTTACCTTTTACTTTCTGATGTTTTTGTTTATTTTTTATATAAGAAGAGAAAGATCATTGTCAACTTTTAAAACCCAAAAGTTAATTAAAATTTAAGCAAGATTTTGGCGTTTTCCGTGATATTTTTCGAAAATATTATCTCAAAAAAATTTTTTAACACACTATTAAAGTTTTAAAAGTTAGCTTTTCAGTAACAAAAGTTTTATTCCGTTTAATTCGTTACCCTCATTTTAATAATTTTTCAAAAATCAAATTGTGCATAAAATTCACAATTTGCAACAATTTTTTTATTGCTGAAGAACAAGAATACACACGAAGAACTGTTGCTAGAACACGTTAACAGAATTCTGGAAGAAGACTCAAAGAAAAGGGCACAGAAGAATTTTGGGTATTATAATTTTCAAAAATATCAGACGTCGGTCATAACAGCTAGTAATATTTATATTAACTCTTTCAAAGACTGTGGAAAGTATACTTCCCACCTAATTCATCAATTTTTAAACGTACAAAATTGGCTATTTTAAAGTTTTCAACAAATTTTTCGATGAAAATAAATTCTAAACTTTCCAATTTTTTATCTCAATCCGTAACAAAGTGTCTTGACCTTTTAATTAATTATTAATTAATAAAATTAATTAAAAAATAATGTCATCCAATAAGCTAAATGAATTTATTTTCTCAACCTCAACCCCAAAGTTATTTTAGGATACCATTACTAGAAAAGAATGGCCCTTGAAAGGGTTAATGAATTATGAAATGTAATAAAGACGAAGAAATAGAAAATAATAAAAATATTTTTTAAACGCACACTTTATTACTGTAGTCAAAAGTAGAAATTATTTTTTTGAATGAAAAATATGGTTTCCACAACAAAATCGTAAACGCGTGATGCTCTGAAAACAATATTATAAAGATATTAAGCCACAATGAATATAATAAGAAAGAAAATTCCTAAAAATTCAGTAAAAATTAAAATATATTAAAAATATAATTAAAATTATTAATTGCTTAGAATATTTCAAAGTTTCACATTTTCTCGATTTGATTTAGACCTCCATATTTTTGATAAAAAATTATTTTCTACTTATAAGTACACAAATAAAAGCGGGTTTTTACTATTTTTTATTATTAAGATACGCAAATTCAAATCTTTCTAGCAATAACTAGTTTTTAAACTATTGTTTCTAAATTTCTGCAAGAAGCAAGAGGGATACACTTTTAAATTTAAACTGAAATATACTTACTTAATTTTTCCAAATTACCATTCTTCTGCAAAATCAGATCACCTGTCCAATGGAGGTCAAATAAATCTCTTCCTTGAACGAAACCTGGATTTCTAAATGGAATTTCTTATTCCTTGCTTCTAATAATCCTGAAATATTGAGGTTTGATAAATATTTTTTTCGAATGACAGATGCTTTTTGTTTCATATTTTTATTTGGTGCTAGGATTTATCAAAAAATATCATAATAAGAAATAGATTACCTTAAAATCATTAAAATTAACTATTGTAATTTACATTGCTACTATAAAATAAAGTGAGTATGGAAAATGTGCATACTGAAAAAACTACGATAACTACTTCTGTCATGTATAAAAGATTCATAACTCAAATTGATTAACAGCTTAATTGTCATTGAGATGTGAAGTGCTCACCGGAAATAATTCTGATGAACAAATGGTTAGAGGGAAGAGATAGCACCGAGTTATCCTTCGCTCACCGGATCTCACGCCGATGGATTTCTTTTTGTTGGGATAGCTGAAACGTAATATTTAGAACTGAAGACCAGTTAAAAAGGATGAGGTGAGAGCAGATATTATAAAAGAATGCCCCAAAATACAGAGTGAATGCTTAACGACAGTGTCTAGATAATAAGGTCAAAAATTGGGACACTTCCAATAGCTGACAATATTTTATTTTTATATTAATTAATGTGAATTATGAAACTTTCATTTATGCCGCTAACTGTTTTTCAAAATTTTTGGTGCATGCTATTTTTTAATCGCGGATTCTATTTTAAGTTCATTTCACATCAATTTAGGAATACAAAAATTCCGTAACTATTTAATTATTAATTCAAAGCTGATGAGAACGTAATAAAAAAAATTCGATACATAGGAAAACTCGAATTCGCAAAAACTGGATCTAAAATGATTACAGCAGTAGAAAATGACTATTTTCATACTAAAAATGGCAGTAAAATTTATTTTTAATTTTTAATAGTTTTAATGAATAACAATTGTTAACTAGTTTTAATAAATACAGTGATAATTATTTTAATTAAAATTTTCTTATTGGTTTTAACCACTTAACTTAGTTATTCCGAGTTTACTCATGTATCGAATTATGGCATTTTTACACTTAAAGTCTAAATTACGTTATTCGTAGACGTTATAATTCGACACAAAAAATAAAAAGTACCTCATTAACATCTCAAGCGTTCTTTGGACTTTTAATTGAATCAATACGACAACACATTCCCCAAACCGAAAGTTTCATCTAATTAGACAGTAGAGAAAATGAATTAGTCAAGTGGTTAAAAATAATATTTTCAATCTTAATATAAATAAAAGTAATCGTGGATATTATTTTATGTATGTATGCATCTCCTCCTAAATCACTGTACCAATTTCAACCAAACGTTGCACACTTATTATTTGAAACCAGAGGAAGATAATTGTCAAGTTTTCAAAGTGCAAAAAGCTAATGAAACAGTCAATTAATTAGAAATTAACCGAAAATGTTCCTCCATGGTAACTTTGGAGTAAATCATTCCACAAGAAATATTTTTATACCATCTTAAAGTCAAAAATTTTACCTTTCCAATGATATAAATTTTATATCTGTAAAACTTTTTCTTCAATTTTTATTAATTTTTCAATATTTAATATATAATTGATTAATGCAGACGATCTTGAAATAAAGTAAATTTATAGATACTTCGTTGCTATGCAATTAAAATGACAGTTAATTAAAAATTTAGCAAGATTTTTGTCGTTTTCCGCAATATTTTCCGAAAATACTATCTCATAAAAATATTTTTTACATCATATTAAAGTTTTAAAAAATTAGCTTTTCAGTCACACAAGTTTAATTTCCGTTCAATTCGTTGCCCTCATTTTAATAATTTTTCAAAAGTTAAATTATCTGTAAAATTCACAATTTATAACAATATTTTTTATATGTGAAGAAAAAGAATACATGCGAAGAACTGTTGCTAGAACACATTAGCAAAATTCTGGAAGAACACTAAAAGAAAAGTTGAAAAGAAGATGATTCATAATTTATACAGGAACAACCATTGTTCTGGTTTATTTTAATGATTTTATTAATGAAAAATTTATTATCTAATTAATCTTCCCAAAACATTCGTTCAAACCTTTCTTATACTGCAAGATTTATGAACAAAATTTGAAATACTTATATAACAAATATAAATAACTTATGGAGAAAATTAGCTATCGCCGATTTCAAAAAATCGTCTGGTTCATTTAAATTAAAAAAACATTTCAGATGATAAAAGAATTTTGGGTATTATAATTTTCTGTACAAAAGTAGTTTTTACATCAAAAATTTTAGACAAGAAATTATTTTAATCCCGAACAACGCAGGGCATAAGAGCTAGTAATTAAATAATTTTAATAAACATACATTATACAGCAGTTTGAATACAATAACTGCACCATAAAGCTTCAAAATAAACAGACCAATTCACATATAATGCGCTTAAAGTTTTTTTTAAATGTCAGAAATTCTTTTAATTTTAGCAGCAAAGTCCTCTTATGACAGAAAGCTTTAAAAAATTGTTCACTTACTATCACTCAGTACTAAAGGTAAGGACAAATTTAACCAAACAAATAAATTTAGAAATAAAATAATTTTTTTATAATTTTTAGTTTTAACTTCATATTAACCAAAATAAATTCGGAAGTTAAAAGTGTAGGCCGCGGTGGCCTAGTGGTAAGGCCTCAGATTCTGGGCCAAAGGGTTCCAAGTTCGAAGCAAGATTTCACTGAAGATGCATCGTGTATGTGGGCCTGTTGCATGTTAAATCACACATAGTGTGCCAATTCTCGTCTTGTACTTACGGAAGTTGGGGGAGGCGGTGCCAGCTCAGGTATCGTCCTCGTTATTTGACTACGGTTTAAGGTTACGAGTTCCATCCCAAAATTTCCTTCGTGTTGCTTCAAAATGGATATTAACATAACTAGACAAATTATAGAGATATATTAACGTTACGTAACAAGAAAATCAGCGGCCATAGAAAGAATTCCAATTAAAAACTTTTAAATTAGCCAAAATTCCACTGTATATAAATTCATATTATTATAGCATCCCCAGAAATATGTGGAAAAAGCTTTTACAGGAAAAAAGTGAACTTATATGGATTAACGTTGTATTTTTCTTAAACAGTTAATTCACCAGTCAGTATCATCAAGTTTCCAATATAAAATTTAATAAGTCCATAATAGACAGAGCATCCACAACAATGTAAATAAGTCTGGAATTTCATTTTGATTGCTTATTTTGATAATAATTAAGCTTTCAATAATGAGAAAGTATTACTGAGTTTGAAAACTTCAGGGGATTTGTGTTAATAACCTCAGTTTTTTGTTAAAATGATAGTAAATTACTTAGCCCGTATACATTAAATTATTAACTACAGGAGGATAATTAAACGAAATGAATTGATTAAAAAATCACATCAAGTTACTTACTCTTTAGAGTTGTTGAGAGACTTTAAAAAATAAATGTTTCAATATTTTTCTGAGAAGAGAGTTGCGAGTTACGTAGTTGGTAAATAATGTGATGGAAAAGTCTTAAAGCAGGTGTTTATAATGAAACCTTAAGCGCTTGCGCAGTTAGTTAACTATCTGGTAGCTCCAATGATTCTTCGAGATTTACTAATCCTCGTTGTAACTGGAGGAATCCCAATTGATTCGTACCTATTTGTCTGTCTTCTGAAAAGCCATATAATCTAGTTGAAGATCTCTATGACAAACAGTGGTCCAAATAAGTTTTAGGTATTGAATGTTATTTGACTTCAAAAAGAAATACCACCTTCCTTGCCTGCCTCAACAATTAAGTTAAAAGCTTACATCCAACTTTAGAAGCTGCAATTGAAGACTTAATCCGCTTTGAGTTGAATTAAGATTTGTGTTCGTTTTGGAAGCTGTCTTTCTCCTTTCTTCCTTTGAAGATCTGAAAGATCTCAACTGGACAACATTTCCAAACTGCGAAAATAATGGAATGGTTGTAATGTTTAAAGATCTCATTGAATACAGTAATACCCCAAGCTTACGTGTTGGGATGGACCGACGAAAAGCACTAAGTTGGATTCACATAAGAAAGAGTCTGACTTCGAATATAAATATACACGGTTTTTAATTATTTAGAGGCAAGGGTTTGGAAGAGAGGTATGTAACAAATAATGTGTTTTCATGCATATCGAGACAATAGAGTACATAGTAATATAAAGGTGATCGAATTTTTGCATTTTAACGGAGGACTACGTTCCTCCTAGGAATTTGATTCATACTCCAAAACGCCACCAAAAACGCTGTATGGGAGATCCTCTATATCTCGGTAATTAAATATGTTAAAAACATAACTAATGTCTTATTTTAGAGATAAAGGGTAACAACAGAAGTTACAAAAAAAATTGAAAATCGGAATTGTAGTTCAGCGACTATTGAGTCGCCAAGTTGGGCAAAAATACGCATGAATTGATGACGCGATCCTCTATATCTCGGTAACTACATATGTTAAAAACATAACTAATGTCTTTCTTTAGAGATAAAGGGTAACAACAGAAGTTACAAAAAAAATTGAAAATCGGAAAAGAGTTACGCGAGTAAAGTAATCTTACGCCTTGAACGACAGCGACTGTTTGAAAAAGACAGCATCCTGTCATTTTTTCTGTCTCTCCATTTTTAATTTTTCATTATATGAAAAATCGACAATTATCATAAATCCCTCACTAAAAGTTCCATCAGATTCTTTGAGTAAAGTTTTCAAAATTTCTCCTTCTTCTATGTGGTAATAAATACAACGTTTTTCTTATCGGAATCGCTTTAATTTATGTAAGTTTCATAGAATGTTGCAACATTTCTTTTCCTTTTCCGGAGATAAATGCTTCTCTTAGACAATTTTACATCGAGCTCTACAATTGACCAAATGTCTAAGAGTAAATGTCTCGTTGACTGATTTGTTCTAAAATTCAACAAAAATCTATGATTGCAGTGTAAAACTCACATGCCAAATTTCATCTATATAGACCATTTAGATTTTGAATTATCGCATAGACAGACAGAGAGAGGCTCTGACAAAACTCCAAAAAATGGCTTTTTTGGTCGGTTCTGAAAATATCGAGAATCATCAAAATCTCGAGAACGAATTTTTTCTGTGTATACTTTTAAATAAGAATGTAGAAAAGAATGCTACAAATGCCATACCTTCTGTCGTCTACACAGTTTATCTACGGATATTTTTTTCCAAGTACGATTTCCTCTAAATTATATTGACACAACTGGAGTTCATATTTTGTAATGTTGCTTTTCGCTTATTACATGCAGTATGTATTAATTAAATTTGTGGTTGCTATGTTTCATAGTCCTTTGACAAGAACTGGCCTTAAAAATATTGAGGCCTTTCTAAAAGTATGTGTTTTAAATGTCGTTTTAGAAATATGCCGACAACTGATTTGTAGTGAACATTTCTCTTATTTGAAAAATGAGAATAAATAAGTAAATTCGAGCAATTGCACGCGACAGGAAACTTTTAAGGAAATGTTTAAAGATATAATGTTTAGTGCTGAATGTTACTAGAGAAATTTCTGGGTGGTAACAATGTTGTAATTGCCATCGAGTAAGTTAATGGCACAAACCGTAAACGCTGTGGCACGCAATTTGTCGATTGCATGATAGTTAGTAAATATAGTTGTACAAGTCAGTGTGGAGTTGAATTAAAGGAAAAGTATTAAACTGAGGTGATTTTACAGTTTGTACTTGAATTTTGTGTCTGATAATTTCAACTAATTATGGCAGTGGTAACTAACAAGTGGCAGAATTACGTTGCTATGACTATAAAAAATTAAAAGATTATTTGCATTTTTCAGCTATGATTCTCATTGATGAAGCGGGACATTTTCTTACCCTTCCTTTACCACCCCACTTTGTAACATTCAAAATAGGAATACTTAGTGGAACACTGTTATCTTTATATTTGGATAGTTACATACAGGGGCGGCTCATACGGCAGTACCCTAACTTTTTTCGATTGTGTAAATTTAATCAATTTATATTACTTCTCATTTAATGCTTAAATCAATCAACAATCTAACCAAATTTTACATTAAACGATTTTAATCTTCAAATAAACCACGAGAAAAAACTGAGACAGAAAACTAAGTTCCCTGTCTTATTTTTTCACTACCCGGAGATTATGCGCAAAGGAAAAAGTAACTACAAGTAACTAGAACTGTCGAGCGTTGCAGCTCCGAATTCCGCCTGCGAGCACGCGTGAATAAAGAGCGGAAGCTTTCCCCTCCTACGTTTTTAAGCTGAAGGGAGAACTGTGCGATCCACAGCACCTAATAAGCTGGAAACGGAGTTTCAAACATTTTTCCACCCCTGCAATTTTTTTTGCGAGCCAAAACTTTGGAAATAGGTAAGGAAATGGAGAATAATTAATTATAAATAGAAATTTAATTGAAAAGTTTTTTTATTAATTAAATTTGAATGAAATTTCTTGCAATCCAAAGGATTTTTCGATAATATTTGGTTATAAATGCTGTTGAGAAATTTTCCGTAATACAAATGTTTTCAAAATTTTCGCGACCCCAATATTCTGTACCATCTTATTTAGGATCATGATTCATAGTTTAAGAGGCATCGATTTTAAATAAAACACGGTTTGCTTCAAGGAACAGAATTTCTGAAAGAATATTGATAAGTGTATTCGCATTTTAAATTATCACAGTGCACCTTTAGATAGATGTAATACAATAAATTACTCTTTTTTTTCATCTTGGAAATCCCCGTTACTGCATACTACATCAGAATTTGAAGTCTACTTTTTAACATTAAAAAAATAATAAAATATTTTCTGACGCACACAATATGAATCGGGATAGGTTATATATAGCTGTTTTGGTTTCAAAGGGTTAAACTTTTTTTTAATCGTCATGCAAGCGTCAAGGTCAATGTTTTTAATCTTTTCACTGGAAAGAAAACGAGAAGAAGGCAAGTAATAAGTAGTTTTTAATGATACTAATAAATAGTATTCGCCTATTTTTATTTTCAGATTAAGTTATACTATAAAATTTTTTCTTGTTAATTGATAAGAAAATTATTTTATATTGTCATTTTATTGTTCAACGGCACCTGTGTGAATCTTTATAAATGTAGTAAGGAATTCAGGAAAAGGAAATGGGAAACAAATTTTGAGCTTTAATTTTTTTATTAAAAGAAATTTGTATACTTACCTATTAGAAACGAAAAAGTGCTTTAAGTTTATTGATTAAATAAGAAATTACTCAAAGTTAACGGGAAAAGACAAAAAAACACCAACTAAGTGGTACAAATATGCATTACTGCACACTGAAGGATTGGTTAAAAGTTATAGTTCCTCCAAGATTACGTAACACGAGCCGTCACTGGTTGCATATATGTGTAGGATATTTTTTATTTTATTATTTTTTTACTGTATTATGTACGAAATATACAAAGAAACAATACTGTAACAGTCAACATGTTCGATCTCGAGATTTTGAAGAATAGCGAATTTTAACTAAATGAGACCGAAATTTCAATTTAGGTATATGTGTCTGTCCGTCGATTTGTCCGCGTGTATATGAACGCGATGTCTTAAAACCTCAACCAGATAGACGGGTGAAATTCCGCATGCGGTCCTTGCGCCAAAATTGTAGATTCGTATCAAATTTTGGATCAAATGCATCAAGAAGAGGTGTTCTGCCTAAATACGTACTGGATTTCCTCCGCTATTCTATGAAACTACTCATAAAAGAATTACTAATATAATAGCCCAGATCTCTCGATAACGCTCTGACGTCACTAACAATAAACTCCCACCATAGCACTGTGAGACGTTAAACAGCATTATTTTATTGTTAGAGAACCTAAATCTCAGTAATTTTAAATTTAAAAGAGTAATTGTCGTTCTAATTTCAAATTTAATAGCTCTAAAATAGTGAACTAAAATTTGCTATCGATTGATATAAAATTTATCTCGCTATGATCGATAGTTCCCGATAAATTTTAAATTATATTAATCATATATTTCAAATTAATTTCCGTTTTTTAATAGAAAGTAGTAAATTACGTCAGTGGTATATCATGCGCGTGATATAGTTTGGACGCCACGATGCATCTGATTATTTATTGCAATCGTGATGATATAATTTGATAATATTTTTTGGCAACATTAAAATTTGCACAAAGACATCTGAAGTACAAGGAAAATTGTTAAACAACGAAAAATACTTCACACGGAATTTTGTTTACCAGGAGGTTTTTTGAATAAAGAAATATGTAAATAAAAAAAATTCCTGTCATAAAACATATGATCATTTAATTTGTTTTCAATCAATGTTAAACACTTCTCTCGCATATATATCTATTTAAACACGTCACATTTGACGGGAAATCTCTCGAATGAAGAGGCAATTTTCACCCGTCATACCATGACGATTGATTTTCTAGTATTAAATAGATGTGTTTATGAGTATATTATCGTCGCTACTATTACCTCCTTAGCAGTGGCGCCCGTTTGTGACTCGTGTATCGAATCAATGTATTTTTAAAATTATGATCTGAAATTAAGTCACCATAAATATCTCAAGTATTCTATGGACTCATAAGTGAATTAACACGAAGGCATATTTCCAAAACAGAAGGTTTCGTTTGATTGTACGAAACAACACAATTAGGGGGTTAAGACTAATTTTAAAAAAAAATATTGTGGAAATCTATATATATAAAATTCAATGTCTGTTTGTATGAACCTTATACAATTCCACACCTCTTGACGGATTAGAACGAAATTTGGCACATATGTTCCTTAGCACCTAGAAGGATTAATTACGCAATTAAAAAGTTGCTTGCTCCACCTAAAGGGGGTTAAAAGGTTTAGCGTTTTTCTGCAATAACTTTGGAACATATCGCGCAGAAACTATTTTTACACCCCTTAAAATTAAAAAAATCAGTTACATCTGTTCCATTTCTGTATGACTTTTTTTCTGATTTATAATCAATTTTAAAAAATTAATTTAAACACAATTTGTAAGAATTCTTTCGTTTGTTGCAATATTAATCCTAATCACATCTGCCATTCGCGTGCTTTTGTCAATGTTAAATTGCTTTTCTTAGATATTTTCACTTTCGCACGCAGAATTTCGCAGCTTTTAATTTGCGCGTGCGATAAATTACATGTAAACATTGCTTTTCAAAATCGTTGCAACTTCTTCTATAGTTTGCCTTAATTTTGTCTCGGATTTTAGTACTTTTAAATTTTTAATGCTTACCTGTCTTCTAATTGACTGGGTTTTTTACTTTATCTCATTAAATAAGAATATAGTTCATTTATAAGTTTTTCAGTTTTTATTGCGTTGTCTATATTCTCGCACAGACTTCAGAATCATACTCTTTAAAACCTATCAACGGACAAAAAAGGAAATCTTTGCAGTTTCTTAACTGAAGGTTTGAGATCTCTTTTTTACCTTCTAAATATCTATATTTCAGGCATTATTTTTCGCTATTAATACATACTGTCTTATCATTAGAACTCAAAATCGAAATATTATGTTGTGAATGTATAGCTAAGACGTGCAATGTCTGTTTAGATCTGGTACACATGTTTTTTCGCACCTTTTTAGGATTAATTACAATGTTAAAAAGTTTCTAGTGGGAGTAAAAAGGGTAATTTTTAACTTTTTTCCGATGTAACTTCAGAATCACACAAAAATTATTTTTGATCCATCTTAAAAGTAATAAAATTCGATGGGAGCCTGTCTCTGCGAAACGGCCGCTGGGATTGAGGGGTGTAGACTTACTTACCTTACCTAACTGTGACTTTCTGTGTCTAAAGTTGTTCTATGTTACTAAAGTAGCTTTATGTGATTTTGACCTATGAGCTATGCTCTATGACCTTCCTCTGTTAAATGAAACTAAAACTAACTCAACTGAATTAAATCGATGGAAAGGAGAGCTCAATTAAATCAACAATTGTTAATAATAATCAATTAAGGACAGCTAATTAATCGATTACTCAACTGTGACTTTCTGTGACTAAAGTAGCTCTATGTGACTTTAACCTATGACCTTTTTCTGTTAAATGAATTAATCTGAAATGAATTAATTATTAATCGGTCAAAATCCAGTTAATATACCGCTCACAACCGATGCGTGCGCGCGCATCGATCGCTGTGACATCATTAAAATTCTTCGTGATTTTCAACAACTTTGAAATTCGACTGTGACTAAACCATGGATACAAATTCTAAAATTATTTTTGCAATCTTCAATGTCTACCTTTCTCTGTTAAATGAAACTAAAACCAACTCTCTTTGTTATTTGGTTACGGGGCTATAAGTGTTTAACTTTAGCACAACGTAATTCAACAATTTTTGAGTAATATTTAGCGTGAACCTCAGATCGATGACTGAATTGCCTTAGTCTGAGTGCGCGCGCATCGGTCACTGTGGCGTCATCAAAATTTTTATTGATTTTCACCAACTTTAAAGCTCGAAAACAGTTTTTTCAAATTCTAAAATTCTTTTTGAAATCTTCAATGTCAACCTTTCTCTGTTAAATGAAACTAAAACCAAATCTCTATGTTATTTGGGTTGCGGAATTATAAATGTTTAAAAATACCACGAAAAGTGTCATCATTTTTTCCTTTCACGACACACCATTAGACCACTATGGAGAGACGTAAGTCTACGTCAAAAGATAGTTTCTCAGCGACACCGGTTTCACTTTCATAACACTATATCTTTGACTTTTAATCATTTTTCAAAATTATTTTTAAAACAATTTATTAACGTTTTTGTTAGTTGTCATTTTAAACCTATTTCATTTTTAATCTTTCCCGTATTTTGGTAATGTTAAAATTAATTTGCTTTCTTTGGACAATTCCACTGTCATTTCCTTTTAGCTTTACATTTTTTAACTATAAATTTTTGGTTTATTTTTACCTTCGTAGTATCTAGAATTCCAGGAATATTTTGC
Organism: Araneus ventricosus; assembly: GCA_013235015.1. Lineage (NCBI taxonomy): Eukaryota > Metazoa > Arthropoda > Arachnida > Araneae > Araneidae > Araneus > Araneus ventricosus. The sequence continues at coordinate 65,298 of BGPR01006357.1, read as the reverse complement.
TCTGTTACCCACTACTGTCATATCCTTTGGATATCAAGGCTTTTAATATAGTAAGGTGTGAATGCGGATCACAAAATTTCAACCAAACACATATTTTATATATTTTCACAAAAATATAAACTCAATCGAAAATATTTTCAAAAATTATTCACTTTGAAATTCCATCGTGAGCGCGTTGCATTTTGTGTAGTGAATATTTATTTGAGCGGTGCTGAATTTTGTAATTGTTGGTTTTTATTAGCAGTTGATATTAAGATGTTTATCAATTACTGGAAAAAAGTTGTTATAGCGTGCATTACCCATGGCTACAAGAGAACACATGACGCTTAAATAAGATATTTGTAACATACACAAACTAGGATGTGAATATTTTTCAAGATATGGTGGGAACAAATTAAGCTTGACTAACAAAAGATCAGCCAACAGCGTATGAAGTAATGTGGGATTTGATTGCTGAAGAGAACGGTGAACCTCTCTTACTTGAAGTCTCATGCGGAACTGAAACAACAATTTTTTAATTAATTTGATCCTTACTGAAATCCAATCTAAATATCATATAGCTCTTGCCCTTGCTCCATCAAGAATAGCTATCCGACTTTTGGATGGTGAACACACACCACATTGGTCTTAGATCACACTGAGAATCCTATATGCAATATAAGCAAAAGGTTTAATGAGGCGATTGTCCAACAAATTGCAAACTTATGATTTGGGATGAGTGTGCGATGCCAACTAAATCTGCCGTTATCATGTTTGTTTCTCCCATGGCATGTTCTGGAATGAAAACTGCAAGCAATTTTTACATATACATGCTCCAAACAGTGAGACCAAAAATGCCGTTTATTCGAAACCTTTAAAGTAGTAATTAATTAGGATTGAGGGTACTAAAACAGGGGTTGACTATTAAAACTCGAAGACTATATGATATAAAAGCATATGCGTTTTTCTTTTTCTTTCATATTCATAGAACAGATAACCGCGTGTGGAGACGCGGGTACAACGGCTAGTAAAAGATAAAAAGTACGGCGCATAATCAAAATATATCATTGAATAGATAAGGATTTGGATTTTAAAATGGCCTAAAAGTAGTAATTTTCATAATGGTTTCCATACATGTCGCCTGAAAACTTCAAAATTAGGCCATAAAAGACAACAGTCATACACTATCAATGAAAAAAGATAATTCCAGATAAATTTAAAGGAATCTAAAGTATTCCAAAGGGAAATGTTTTGTTTTATAGCATCCAGACAAACTAATTTTTGACCACTTGTTTTAAGTGAGGTTCTTAAGCGAAGATATGAAAAACCAGCGGGAGTGGTCTCCCTAGACTTTCTCGTATATTCCCTGACAAACCTCCCGCCAAGCGGGCGCCAATACACAATATGGCGCGTTTTGCGCATCATAATATGATGAAGAAAACCGTGTATGCATTTTGAAAGCCTTTTTTTCAACCTATTGAAGCCAAAATTTGATACACATGTACAATTAGGTTTAGAAGACCACATACCAAATTTCATCTATCTAAATCATTGTGTTTTAAAGTTATAGTGTCCAAGTGCATGTGAATATACAGTGCGATAGACAGTCAACCCTTTGAAGAATGTAGTTCAAAATTTAATTCCTATCTAGAATTCTAACGAAAAAAATTGCGAAGTGAATTTTATATATCTAAGTTATTTTAAGTTTTTTAGTTATCGTGCTCTCATGAACACGGACAGACAGAATTCCCGTGGACGGATTTCTTCCAAATTTCATAGAAATCTACACATTTGTCATAAAAACCATATAACAATTTCATCCGTCTAGCTCAAACCATTATTGTGTTATCGTGTGTGAATACGATAACACAGACAGACAGACCTAATTCAAATTGTGTTTATTTGGACTCAGGGAAGTCTAAAACTTGGAGATTTATCAAACTCTCGACGTCTAATCCTTTAACGATTGAAATACTTTCTCTTTGCATACTTCGTATACGAGAAAGTAAAAAGCCGGAAGGAAAAAAAAGTCTGTTTATTTATTTCATTACGTGTGTGGCAATTGAAGATATTTTTATAAAAAGTAATCTTCAAATGTGATGCTTGTTGCTTTGTTCTCATCAGTCTAAAAAAACGTATCCTAGACCAGTGGTTACCAAACTTTTTTCCCTCGTGTACCCCTTGATTAGTCTTTTTATTTTCGTGTACCCATGTACTCCCCTCCAACTATCCGTCTATACAAAGACGTTTTTATCAAAAATGTTAAGAAGAGCCTAGGTGAGCTTCAGAGTCAAAATGACTGAAATTTATTCATTTGCAGGACTTATTTTTGATTTTACGTTTTATTCCATTTTTATAACAGTATTAATTCAACGTCAAAACAGATTAAAACAGTATTGTAATAAATTTATTCCAATTTTATAATAGTATTAGTTCAACGTCAAAACAGATGAAATCAGTATTGTAATAAATTTATTCCATTTTTATAACAGTATTAGTTCAACGTCAAAACAGATGAAATCAGTATTATAATAAATTTATTCAATTTTTATAACAGTATTAGTTCAACGTCAAAGCAGATGAAAACAGTATTGTAATAAATTTGCGTTAACTTATAAGGATAGCTAAAAATTACACTTCTTGCATTCTTTTTTTCTTATTTTGAGAATAGGTTTAGGACTTGCACATCTTTCGCTTTTACTTTTTACACGAATTTGGGAAAACAAAATTTTTAACATTTTTATCCCCTTATGTTTTCTTGTATCCACCATTACCGACTTTGAGTTCGGTCAATAACTGATGAATAACTGGTCCTTCGCGTACCCCCAGGGGTACGCGTACTAAAGGTTGGGGACCTCTGTCCTAGACGATTCAAACTTAAGTGTTTCTGATTTGTCATCACGACTTAAATCAATATGTACTACTTAAGAATTTATTCCTCAACCGCACGAATGTTTGAAGACGATTAAGTTAATTTTTTGTAGCTCTCATTTAACTTAATTCCTTTAATATTTATAAACTTCATGCTCGTAAAGGTGGAATTTTGTTATCGATTTTCACTCACTTCCTTATGGGCAAAAGTTATAAATTTTGCACTGCTATATGTTCTCAGTAACAATAAAGTATTTTAAAAATTTCAGAAAGTAATTGTCAATTAATCAATTAATTTTAAATAAATTTTAATTCTATATGAGTGACACCATCTGGAAGTGAATTTGAGAAAAAAATGATTACAAGATTCCATATCATTAATGAAATATAATAAAGACTAAAAAGCAGAAAATAACTGTTATTAAAAATAAAATTTCTGAAATAAAAATAAGCATCCATTAAAAATTAAAATATATTATGGATGTCATTAAAATTCCAATTTACTTAGAATATTTTTTATCAGCGACACCTCTTTTTAAATTTTGTTTTGATCTCAGAATTTTTAGAAGAAAAAAATTATGTTCTACTTTTTTAGTATACTCTAAATTTGTTAGTTTTATTTTATTTTAATTAATAATTATTTGAAGTCATAATAGCTTTTAGAATTAAATTGATGGGACACATTATAATAGCTTTTAGAATTAACTTGATGGAACAGATTAACTACTGACTTATATGAGGTTACAAATAATGTTTAACACGAACATTAGTCTAAAATGAAGAAGAAATAGAAATAATTTCACTAAAATGGAACTAGCATACTGTTTATCATTATTTTTTTCTCACGGTTTTATCATAACATTAGAAAATTAAATGAATTAATCATTTATTCAGATTATCCCCTAGCTTTTTTCTAAATAAATGCTCCAAATCTTAGCTTAGAATAGCTTAAAATTTTAACAAAAACATTTCTGGAACATTGGTCTTATGCTATATTTTGATTGAATAAAAATATGAGAATTTTTCATTCAATATTAAACAGGGTTTGATGGATTTTCTACCATTGTTTCATTAACTTCATAGAACATAAAATTCACGTCGACCACTAAAACCTTTCTTTTTTTTGCCTCATTACACCTTGGGTTGTAGTAGAAAACTGCAGAAAGCTCGGACTCAATTATGACGATTGTGTTCCGTGGTGTGTGACTCAACTTCATTAGGGATTCGTGTGACGTCCTTCGCATCGTCACGTCATTCAAGGTCGGACCCACCGTGACAGATCGATTGACCTTCTGTTCCTTGTCCAGCATGTAATGGCGCGAAAGGGTGAAGAATTTTTAGCCCATTCTTTTTTTTTTCTTCTAAAAAGTGTACTTTTATGCCAAAAAAAAAAGGAGCGTAGCAGTTCCAGTAAGAGTCAGTCGTCAAAGGTGGTTAATATGTAACTAAATCTCCAAAGAGTTTGTTAACTGATGCTAAATATTTAATGATATTTGCGAAAAAAATACAAATGGTGGTGAAATTAGGCATGTTAATATTCAATGCGATGTCAGTTCTGCTATATTTTAGAAAAGATTGTTGTTCTTCATACATTTACTATTTTAATAGGTTTTATTTTAATAACCAAATTAAAACAAATAGCACGTTGTTCATTTTATAAAACAGTAATAATATTACTTCCAAGATTTTCTAAAACACTGAATCTTGTAAAATGCGTCAGGATTTAAAAAAATATCAGAAATACACTATGAATTTGTTTCACATTAAAGGATTTATGTCCAATGAAGGACATAAATTCCTCCTTTTAAATGAAAGAATTAAATATGAAAAAAAAAACAGCAAGAAATATCAATGAGACCTTGTAGGGTTTAACTCTGAACATTTGGATATTTTTACTACATTGTAATGACTTATCAATCGATTTACCAGAGCTTAATATTATGTTCTGTTACTTCGATATGCAGTTTCAATGTGGTTCACAGTTTTTTAATTATGGCGTGTAATTTGGTTTTGAATTAGATGTGTTTTATGCAGTGAAGGCTCGTGTTATTCAGTCTTGGATTGCTGTCCTTCCTGCGCATCTTTAATCCTTCACTGCGCAGTAATGCATATTTGAACCACTTACATTTTTTGGCTTTTTTCATTAACTTTAAGTAGTTTTATATTTAATGAATAACTAATAACATCTTTTCTTCAAATAGGTAAACATTTTAACAAATTCATTTTAATAAAAAATTTAAGCTCGAAATTTATTTTTCAGTTCCGTTTTCTGTATTCCTTATCAAATTTTAAAAAAATTAATATTAAAATGAGTATAGTACAGAAATAAAATAATTTTCTTATTAATTAACGAGAAAGAATTTTATAGTATAACTAAAATAAACAGAAAAGTAAGCGAATACTATATATTAGTACCATTAAAATTGCTTAAAAATAAAATCCATTCTTGTTTTCAGCGAAAAAACAAAAACATTAACCTTAATGCTTGTACGACGATTAAAAAATTTTGTATCCGTTGAAATCAAAACAGCTACATGTAATCGTATCCAGATTCATATTGTGTGCGTCAGAAAATATCTTATTCTTTTTTAAATGTTAGAAAGCTGAGTTCAAGCTCTGATGTATTATGTAGAAACGGAAATTTCCAAGAGGAGAAAAAAAGATTAATTTATTCTATTACATCTATATAAAGGTGAAATACGATAATTTAAATTTGGGATGTGCTTTTTAATATTCCGTAGGAAATTCAGTTCCTTTAAGCAAACCATATTTAATTCAAATTCAAATTTGAGGCTTCTTAAACTATGAATCATGATCTCAAATAGAAAGGTACAGAATATTAGGGTTCACGAAAATTTTGAAAACATGTTTGTATCACAAAAAATTTCTATTATGCATTTCATCTAAAAATCATCAAAAAAATCTTTTGGATTGCAATAAATTCCATTACTATAAAAAACTTTTTTCAATTAAATTTTTATTTATCATTAATTATCATTCATTTCTTTTCAAAGTTATAGAACGCGAGAAAACGTTTAAAACCGTTTCCAACGCGACGGGAACTGTCGACTTCACAGTACCCTTTCAGCTTAACATTATAGTAGAGAAAGTTAGGAAAAGCCTGCGCTGGGTGACTGCGCATGCCCGCAGGCCGAATTCGGTGCTGAAAAGATCCGCAATTCCGTGACCTTCTGCTTATCTCGTAGGTCACGGTAGTTCCTATTTGAATTGTTACTTTCTCCTTTGCGCTTCCTGTTCGGGTAGTGAAAAAATAAGATAAGGAACTTCGTTCTCTGCGTAAGTTTCTTTTCGCGTTTCATTTGGATATCGTAATCGTTTGATACAAAATTGCGTTAGATTGTTGATAAATTTAAATATTAAATACGAAATAAAATAAATTGATTAAATTTACACAATGGAAAAAGTTGGGGGTGTTGCAGTACCGCAGTCCCTACACACGAGCCGCCCCTGGTTTTATTGTTATTTTAAACCTACCCCTATGGTTCTTGGGATTATATTTGTTACTGTTTGTGGTGGTGTGGTGGTTTTGGGTGTTACTCTGTTCAAATTTTATAAGTCCAAAATAAGATGTAATAAAATACATGTTTATTTCGATTTTTAAATGAACGCGTGCTCCCATCACCAGTCATTTCAGGATCTTACTCCCTTTCAGGTAGGTAGATTGGGGAAAGCTATAAAGCAAAAATGAAACCATATTTTTTAATGTAGGACTGCGTTCCTCCCATTGGGGTCCAAGGGGGGGGATTTGATTCACCCGCCAAAACTCTACAGAAAACATTGTGTGGGAGATCCTCTATATATCGGTAACTACATATGTTAAAAACATAACTAATGTCTTATTTTAGAGATAAAGGGTAACAACAGAAGTAACAAAAAAAAAATTGAAAATCGGAAAAGAGTCACGCGAGTAAAGTAGTCCTACGCCTTTAACATCAGCGGCTGTTTGAAAAAGACAACCTCCTGCCATTTTTTTATTTCAATATTTATATCCAAATAGAATAAGGGTATAATCTTTTGCAAAAAATAACACATTTTTACATGTATTTACTTTTCTTTAGAGCCAACCAGTCTAAAATCCTTAAGGTATCCGAACACGTTGAAAAGTCGATTTTCGGCCAAAATTCCCATTTTTTAAATGTTTGATGTTTTGGGTAGTTCATTCATTTACCTTTTTAAAACATATTTACTTTTGTCGGTACGTTAATTAGAAGATGAGATATTAATTGTTTTATAACAATCCGAAAACCGGAAGTGGGCGTTTAATTAACCGGAAGTTGTCATTAAAAGGGACAGAAACCTGACAAAAATTGTTTTAAACTGCAATTTTTCTAGTCAATATGATGTTAGTACATTTTTAGGAATTTTTTAAAAGTTTAGATACTTAATTTAAGCGCGTGGCAAAACTAAAATTTGATTATTCTCAGAACTAGATTTTATGCATAATTTTCACACTTCAAACATGATAACTCAAGATATTATCATTCGATTGTTCTGAAATTTTGTGAACACTTTCTTCAAATGTGTCTCTAGTGAATGTACTAGAATAATGTATATTGTAACAATATTTTTTAATTATGGTCTTTTATTTGAAAAATGACATAGAAAATTTGCTGAAAATCTTATAATGATTGTTCGATTAGCTCTAAAATTTTTATTTATGCAAATAATGTTAAGATTCTAGTACAAGCACTAGTCCGTAGTATGTAGTTTATTTTAGTATTAGTTTTATTTGAATTATTACAAAAGTGTGACCTCTAGCACGTTTGAAGTTTTGGGGAATTTCCTCTAAAAAGAAGCAGAAATTCAAGATTTTTGTAAATTTATAATAATTTATACTCAAAAATCATACTCTAATATTAATCTTTATTAAATTCGAATCTAAAAAACATATTTTGGTGTTTCTATTTCACAATTTTTAAAAAAAGTGCTTCCACACGTGTTCGGATACCTTAAATAGTTTTTACTTTAAATAATTATACTTCGATCATATATGCTTCGAACAAATACGGGTCCGCGGTGGTCTAGTGATAAGGTCTCGGCTTCGGGATCGGAGGGTTCCAGGCTCGAAACCCGGCTCCACCGAAGATATATGTGGGCCAGTTGCATGTTAAATCAGGCGTAGGGGGTCAAAAGTTCTCCTACTGGCGTGGTGAGGAATCTTGGAGAGGGGGTGCTAGCATATGTGGCGCCCTCGTCATCTGACCACGGTTCAAAATTACGAAGTGCATCCCTAAATAGCCCTCATATTGTTTCAAAACGGGACGTCAATGTAACTAAAAACGAATAATTGGACCCATTTTTGAAAATGAATTCAATGGAGTCAATTCATGCTCACATGTTACACCTCAAGAGCGTCGTGTCATTTTAAACTTTGAATCTATTGCTCAGCATGTATTCGTTGCTTGTAATATTACGTCACGGCATTGTTGCAGTTGGATGTTAATTAACATGCGCAGCGACGTTTACCACGTGACATCAAGTGAGTTGAATCCATTATGAAAGATAAATATCTAAAAAATCTTTTTTAAATATATAAAAAAAATATTCTCATGGATTAACAACGGAAGATGCATTTATTTCAAAATCTTTATTTTAAACAAATGAAAGAGAGGTATATTTTTTGTTTTACATTTGACGATTGATGCATGTATGGGATTGTGATTTCAAATTTCTTGACCAAGCGGATTCTCAGGGACTGAGAATTTTTAGTAATATCTTCCTGTAGTCCCCGCTGGTGTCCGCATAGATCGCTTCGCTTAAATCCTCGTCATACTTCATATGATACCATTCTTGTATATCCGAAAGGTCAATCTAGAAAACAAGAAAGCATTTAAAAATAACTCATTGAAATGCTTGTTTTCCATAAAAAAACTTTATGACCAACAAATTGAGTGGTGGAATGTTATCAAGTTATGCATTAATCAATGAATTTTATTATGAGAAAGCTTAATTTTTATTTTAAAGCGTGATGAGGAATTTAGTTCTACAATACAACTAAGGATTAAGATTACAATATGACTGCAATTTCGCTTCTTTCGAAGAAAATCTATCTTAAAAGTACTGAAAAATACGCTTTCAGTAAAAAGAAAATATCTTATAAATTTAATGAAGCTATTAAAATTTTAAAAGTGCTCTAACAAAATTTTGATTTCCAGTAATTTACGACCCCCTAGAACACCGAAATGGCATTTTACCTATCTGAGAAAAAACTTTTTGAGATGCACTCTCATTTTGAAAAAAACCGTAGTTCCAACATTTTTAGTTTTTTTAAAATTAATTTTTGAAATGAGTCACTTTATTTGTGTGCACCCTGTATAATAAGATCAATGAGAAATGTTAAAAACTCCCTTTAAAAACATGAAAATGTATTGATATTTCATTACAAATAGTTCGGAAAATTCCATCTTGCGCTTCATATTATTACCCATAACGTTAAAAAAATTTGAAGTGATTTAAGAGATAAAAGGCCTGAATTAATATATAACATAATTAATTCTTTTAAAGGCCAAATGCTTCTGTCAGTTCAAACGTCTTTCGTGGACACGAATTTCTTGGCAAACATCCCAGATGCATTTTCTTTAATTTACGTTCTGGTGTGAAGTAGCATGTGGTTATAGAGGATTGGCGCGTTAATTTTTCATTCAGCAACTGACAATGTCTATGACTTTTGATTAATTGAAACTCGAATGACCCCATGGAAACAGAAACTCTGCAAGTATATTGTTGCAACAGTTCTTCTGCAGCAAGATCAATAATATTTTTCCATTTTTAACAACATTAGTAGAAAGTTTTGTAATAAGCAGTACGTGGAAACTTCTGAAACAAAAACACACATATATTGTAAGAATAAAGTCAAAACACCTTTTTCATAATTATTCCAAAAATCTACCCTAATATTTAAAAATTGTCTTCATACACAATTTGAAAAAGGGTAAAAATACACAGGCATCCATTGAATGTAAAATGGTTAAAAGGGGTAGCCTTTTAAAGAAGAGATGAAAATGGTTGTATTTTTAATTTGAAAATTTCTCCTAAAGATATGTATATCTCCCCCCCCCGCGGGGGGCCACGCTGAAAAAATAATAAGATCGATTGTGGTTAATATGAATTCTCGGAATCGTTTAGAAGATGGATTGTGATGGAAAGCCATTGGTAGGTTTAAAGATGGCCAGTCTCGAGCGGACATCGTTTAAAGGTTAGATGTCTCTAGAACGGTTGTATACAAGTTATGGAATCAACTCCGAACTATAGGCACCTGATACTTGGCTTTTATAGAGACTAAAATTTGATATTGTAAGCAGGCTTTGTCTATATTTCGTATCGTTGTGTTTTTGCTGTGTTTTTTCCTGGTTCCGTTTTCAGTTATGCTGTGTCCTTATGTAAAATCAACTTATGATTTACAGAGTTTTATTTTTAATTGAACCTTTTTGCTAAAAACTAACTATATTATTATCATTGTATTTACTGTCGCCACATTTTTGTTATTTTTACAAAATTCAGCAAACTCTTTTACTATTTAACCGTCCTTATCCTGTGAACCTTGCAGAATTGCTGCAATCTCTGAATTTTTGGGATAAATTTTGTTCACTTTGCCTCCTATTCAACCACTTCTAAGTGCCTGCAGGCTTCGTACATACTGAAGTGCTCACCTGCCGATAATCAATTCATGTTCTAAAACTAAAAGGTTAAGCTTGCTCTTCTGGGTGTTGAATGAATGAAACTATAAGTACCATCATAAAGGAAGTTCACCCAGGAGAAAAGCATCTGTATAGGATCGATACGTGGCAATGTATGCACAGTGCCATAGAAGGAAAACATTCAGAGACCTTCCTCAGGACACTACTGTTATTATTATAATTATTAATCCACCGGGAGGGAACCGACCAGATAACGTCTACGGTTATACAGAACCCTCTCAGCGCAACGATAAATTACAGAAAGGAGAGAAATAAAATTAAAAAACAACAATTAACTCATAAAGTAGCTATAATGAAAAAGATTGCAATGAATGTCTTAACTGCTGCGGAAGAAAGAACGATCTTTCTTAATCAATGATGATGTCCTGCCTTCGTTCATGTAGGATCTTCATAATATTCATAAGTCAAGCCAGGGATCTTTTGTTTTGAACACTATTTTCACACCACGTCGAAAGGTTTCGAGCACTGGGCTTCATGAAATAAAAGGGTTTTGTCACTGGCAGTCTGTTGCGTAGTTGTCTGGATCACCTTTATCACCGCAAGCGCAACGATCGTGTGAACATAAACCGAACCTGTGAAGATAGGGCTATTGAGTCTACAACAACAATTTTTAAGTAAACTGTCCACTTACGCCTGTAAGGAAAAGGCTTTAATACCTAACAACTAGCGGTAAGCCGTCTACTTGATACTTCGCGGAAGAGAGATCGTCTTTTGTTTGCCACCCTAGTATTACGTAGGCAATAAAACTGCATAATTTAAGTAATATAAAATGTAAAATGAAACTTACCTCAGATCTTGAAACTAGTATCCTGATAACCGTCTTGTCATCTGTGCCAGGTCCGTTTAGAGCTTCGTGCAGCTGTCTTGCAAAAAATGCTGGTCTGTTGTCTATACACTCCACTGAAAACGATAACAAATTAAATACAAGTATTTGATTTTAAGAGAGTATTTAGAACACTATAACGAGTTTTAAATGTTAATGGACTTTTCCCATTTTACAAACAGGTTTCATGTTTACTTCAACATAATATTTAATTTTATTTTTCAGCTTTAAGAGCTATAAAATATCCATATTCAAGTTCGGAAAGATGAATTAGGCTTTTCGTGTTATTCGAATTTTTCAGTTATTCAAGATACGGTAGGCAAAAAAGTTAAGAAGTTTAAGAGAAGAAAATTTCATATAAGGATTTTTGGGTGTAAAAATCATTAAAAGTAATCAAAGAATACGAAAAGAATTGGTAAGCAACCAAAATTCATAATGACTAAAGTCATAATAATAAATTTCAACAGTCGTAACATTTATATAAGAAATTTTTAAATGATCAGCTTATTTATATGAATTCATTTTTTTTCAGTTAGAAATCATGAACCTCCTGAATTATATTGGTTTATTCTAAAGAATCATTACTGTGCTGATATCCTTGATAAATCAGATAATTTTATGACACTATTTTTATGAGGAATGAACATTAGTCAAGCGTGATTCATAAGCATCACTCATGAACTTAATGGTGAGTAACTCATTAGTCAAGCTGTAAAGCAGGGGTATCAAACTCGCGGGCCGCGGGCCAAATACAACCCAGCAAGGAAAACTCACCACTTTGCCCTTGTGGTCGACCTGTTGACGCGGATCACTACGTTTTTCATTGCCCTCTGACTAAGGAGCATCATCTTAAAGAACCCGCACTGAATAATCGGGTAGATTGGTTCAAAAATTTATTGAAAAATAGGGAGCGCATTTTGCGACTTGAAAAGATCTTCAGATTCTGTGGGGACTTGTGCAACAGGCTTAATCAGTACTAAATTTTGGACTTGATTGGAGTGTTCCGGTTTCCGGAGAAAAAAAAGGAAAAGAGGGAAAAGGGATTTTTTTTTTGGTTAACTGTTCTCGAGTTTTCGACGGTTTTAGGAATTGTTTCTGTTCCTTTTGAATTATTATCTTGTCCATTGTAAAGTTTTTGATCTGTGGTGTGCTTCTGTGCAATTTTTGTAATGTGTATTGTCTCTCGTTTTTTGTTTGTAACTGTTTGGTTTCGAAATGCTATTGATTTTAATTTGGTTATCTTTTGTATGTGTTTTGTGTTTTTATTATTTAGTTTTTGCTCTTTGAGTTTTTGTGTTTTTTTGCTCTTAATCTTTTTGTGTTTTGTGTTTTTAATGTTAAGCTTTTTGTGTTTTTGCTTTTTATCCTTTTGTGCTTTGTGTTTTTGCTCATTAACTTTTTTTTTTGAGTGCATTGTTGTCAGTGATGATTTATAAATGTTTCTGCTCACCCCTTGGGGTTCTTTGTAAACTCTTTTTTTTAATGTAGTTCATTTCTTTTGTTTTATGTTTCCCCTCCGTCCTGTGGAAGGCCTTACACCCTCCTGGGTAGGCTGGGCCGGAGCGGGTTGTAAATAAATAAATAAGTAAATAAACCCAGCAAGGAAACTATCAGATCATTACTCAGGCGTGTAACCAAGTTTAAGTAGTCAAATGTAAGCTAGCTCTTTTGGGGGAAAACCTTTGAGAACTGAAGATTTAAAGCTCTTTCTGACATGCAACATGAACAAATCAAGTTTAGTTTAAACTGCATCATATCAAATATAAGCAAAAAATCTTTGAACTGAATTTGAAAAAAAAAATGTTTGCAGATTTTTAAATCCTTGGAAGGAAAGGGTTTCTTTTTTAATTTCTTATTAGACATCGCATCAGTACCTAATTATATATTATTATATAATAACCCAAATGGATGTAATTGAGATGGAATGTTGTTCAGATTCGGAAGCAAAATTCAGTGAAGTCAGGATGCCTGAATTTTACAAATCTTTGCTAACTTGAATTAAAAATTCTCGAAAATCGGCATATGGAATTATATTTCCACATTTTAAAGTACTTACAGGCACGAGCAATTGTTTTCACATATAAAAGGAAAAAAATCTCTTATCAGATCTATAATTACTGACATTCACCTTGGATCAATTTTGAAAGCGACCAATGGGGACAAGATATTCTTCGAAGTAGGAAAAAAAAGCAGAAGAGAAGGGATGCCATGTGTCCGGAAGAAAACTTTTAACTGTACCGTTGTCCTTTATTTTCCTCTTTTTTCATACAGTGTTTTCAAGATAAACCTACAATTTTATAAAAAGTTAAGAGATTTTTGTGGCCCACATAAGCTTAGACCTTGTTGGTTTGGCCCGGGTTCAGTGGCGGCTCGTCAGCTCAAAAACAAGCAGTGCTGCAAAAGTTTTATAGACCTAAGTTGTAGGGAAATTTGTGCTGATTATTTTTGGTATATAATGATAAAGTAAAAAAATGATAGTTTTTGAGTTATAAGGAAAAAAACTGGAGAAAAACTTTTTTACGTTTTTTGGCTATAACTAAAATTACAACAAAAATTATTGGCGGCAAACCCCAGAATCGTTATGAGCACCCGAAGAAACATAAAGAGGCAAAAATTACAACTCCTCCAGAATTGGATTTAAAAAAACGACTGAACTACTGAGAAAAAGCGAAAAAGGAGCCAAATGAGGAAGTTGCGCCAAATGATAGCTGAAAAAAAATGCAGTTCAAATGAATGCAATTTCAAGCTTAGAAATGGTTTCTTTTCTCCCGCTTCGCGTTGCTCTTTGCGTTAATATCGGATCGGTAGGAGGGGCAAAACTTGATGCAGCTCTGGTCTGTTTCTCTGTTAATTCTTGATTGATTTATCGTCTTCATTTTACATTTTTTATTACTTTTTCCATTTTCGTTGATCACTGAATTCTCAAAGTGGAAAAGTAAGCCAATTAGAATAAAAACGAAAATACAATCTTTTAAAATAATTTCAGGGGAGACTGCAGCTCTTACGGACGAGCCGCCACGGCGCGGGCTAACATTTCAGTTGGACACCCCTGCTGTCAAGGAACAGAATTATAGACACCCGGAGAGAAATTACATCCGGGCTAGTAATTCCGACTAGTTCGAAAGATCTCTTTTCCATTACCTTGGTAATTTTGTTTTTAATTTTTTTTTCAGAGCTGTATTTCCGCAGGAATGCAAGAAAGATGTAGATATACTGAGATTTATCTACACATGGGGATAAAGAATTTTATTTATTAGAAAGATTGAGGTATTGCAGTCCATATCCGAATACGAGGGCAACTCGGAGAAAAGCTTTGTTCGTTGTTTAATGACAGACGCTCATGGATTCAGAATTTTTATTTCACACATTCTTAAACTGTAACAATTCATTGTGCTTCGACACAATCGCTATTCAAGTCACAGCACTTATCGTAACGTCTTACAGCATTTGAAATAGTTTCTTCAAAAGAATTTGCCGTCAAGAAATGAAGCCATCCTGCAGCAGCATCGCTGAGCACACTGACAACGTTGAAATGTTGTGAAGCAAGCCGCTGTTTCAGGTGCCTGAAGTAATGGTTGTCACTCGGTGTCAAATCTGAGCTATAAAAATTATCAAAAACATTTCAATGGGAATTGTCGTAAAAATTTCTTGGGTGCATTGAGCGGAGTTTGGACTAGCATTATCATGAACCGAGACTGAGTACATAACGTTACATAATTCGCAATGAATCGCAGTTGCTGAAAGATTTTTTTTCAACCCAAAAATAGTATGTCTGCGCGATCTTCATATTTAGCTGGATTTTATATTCCAGCGTTCATTTTTAATTGACCTAGAGGGCAAATTAACTCCAACTCAGCTATCTAAGTCCACTCATCAATGCTTATTGAACATCTGCGAACAGGGCGACAGAAATGACCTCACTATCCTTGAGTATTTCTTGCATATATTCAAACAGAACTTTCTTTTCGAACTGCCCTCATAAAATTTTCTTTGACTTATTGAATTTAAGGCCGGAGTGGTCTTGTAGCAAAATCTCGTCTTTGAAATTGAAGGGTCGCGGGCTCGAGTCTTGATTACAATGAAGAGTCAGAATAAGAAAGGAGAAATAAGTCAGGGCCAAACATTTATATTTGGGGAGGGGGATGTTTCAATCAGTTGCTGATTCAGATTTTATATGACAAGGATAACAACAGAGCAGCCACAAATTCATTAAAAACTACATAATAAATAAAGTATTTGAACTTTCTCGGATTCAAAGTGTTTAAACCTTGTTTACAAGTTGTATCTGTGGAAAATTCGCACTCAAACTCACAGTCTTCTAATCATGGGTCGAGACTTTGTCATCGCATCACCTCTTCGACTCTTAAGGAACATCACGTAATAAAACTTTACATAGGTAACATGATAAGAAACCAAAGATAACTTGGATCTTGATTAATTTCAATTATCAGGGAGAGGGACAGCGTTTGTCTCGGTTTCGGGACCACAAAGCCGCAAGTATGAGACCAGATTCTAACAAAAATTCACCTTGTACTGTAGGAGTATTAAGTTCGCGTTAAAATTGAAGGGGCCATGCGTCCTCCGACTAGTGTGAATGTTTGGAGTATGGGAGGCTGCTGAGGTTCCGTCTCAGTCGCCGAACCCTGGTTCAAAATTTCAAGGCCAGTTTCAAAATAACCACCGTGTAGTCTCAAAATGGGGCGCTAATTTAACTAAATCAATCTTGGTAATTCGAAGAGCTGTGCTGCTTTGCTTAGTCGGCTTTTGTTTCATAGTTTCACACTTTACTCATTGACATGGCAACAATCGGAACGGATATCGCCATTTCATAATAAACAGTTCCTTTCGTCCATAATTCATCTTCTGTGTTCCCTATTCTAACTTATTTGAATTCTGTGAATTGCGGTTATTATCGTGGGGCATTAGCACAGGGAGAATGACACGACTGATAAACTATTCGTCTCCTGACTGCCTAGCGTATTGAACTGAGTGATGATAGCCAGTTTTACTTAGCCGGGTAGGCATAGTACTATTCAGACCATTACAATTCAAAATCGATTTACTAAGAGACAGATTTTATCCAAATTTTGTTTTAAGCGTTATTAACGCGTTCGCTCTAATTGTTAGATAGCGAGAAGCTCAACTGAATGAATACATTTAGAAACTAAATAAGACCAAATAAACTTCGATATTCATCAAATAAAACAAGTAACAATTAAAGTACATTGTATTTAGACCGCGTGGAAAGCCGTAGCAACTAAAAAACAAATGCTAACAATGTTTTAAAAGAAGTGAAAAACGAAGCATTTCTTTAAAAATTTTGAAAAAAGGGGAAAAAATTTATAAAAAGGGGAGAAAATGAATCCGGCCTGCAGACTTCGTCAAGGGCCACCTCCAAGCAGGTATTCACAGAAACGAGGGGTGGAATTTTGGATGAAATTCAGGCTTCTCACAGAAAAATTCCAGGTTACCAATCTCTACCTGCCGGTGACCCTTGTCGACATCTGTAGGTCGGATTATTTTTTTTCTGTTTTTGCAAAATTAACTATAAAATTAAAAAAAACTATTAAAACAGCTTAACCCTTTCTAAGGCAGTGGTAAGTATACTTACCACCAAAGTCGCCAGTTTTTAAATGCAGTTTTTAAGATTGGCGTAAGTTTTCGCAAAATGTTTCGATGAAACACAAAACCAGATGTTCCGATTTCTGATCCCGAACCATAATGAAGTGTCTTGACTTGCTAATTAATTAATAATTAATAAAATTAATTATTAAAAAATTAATGTTATCCAATAAGCTAAATGAATTTCTTTTCTTAAACTAATCTCAATCCCAAAGTTATTTTATTACATCACTACTAGAAAAAAAAATTGGCCCATTAAAGGGTTAACTTAAAAAATTAATTAAAAAAAACGTTTAAAACATCAATTAAATGAAGTTGTACAGTTGAGAACAAACACCAAAAGACAAATTTTGGTATGGCTTTTTTCGCACAACATTCTTCAAAAAATCTAATGATGCATATGCTTTTTCAAAATAAATTAATACTTTATAAAAAGTAAGTTATGCTACGGATTCGAGATAGTTTAATTTTGCTGAGGAAACTATACATTCTTTAGACACAGTTTAAAAAGTAAATTCGGAATCCATGAAATGGTGCTTGGTTGTATAACTCTTAATGAAGTCAGTTCATGTTACGTCAGTCACATGATAAACATAATTTCATATGTCATCAAACATCTCCTGTGTTGTCTCAGGTTATATATGCTGTGACGTCACGCTCTGTTTCGTTCTGCAAGATGAGCACCGCATTTAAAATCAATACAAGTTGACTCCGTTTAGAGCAAACCTCGAATTCGAACCCCCGACAACCCACTTCATAGCCAATCGCCTTAGCCACTCAGCCAGCGGGACCCTGCTCCGTTTAGAGCAGGGTTTCCAAACCTTTTTTCCCTCGCGTACCTCTTGATTATTCTTTTTGTTTTCGCGTACCCCCTACTATCATATACAACTCCCCCTGCAAACATCCGTCTATTCAAAGAAGTTTTATAAATAATCTTAAGGCTATTTTAAGTTAGCTTAAAAGTGAAATGACTCGAATTAATAACATTCGCAGAACTTATTTTTGATTTCACATTTCATTCCATTTTCACAATAGTATTAGTTCAACGTCAAAGCAAATGAAACCAGTATTGTAATTATTTTGTTTTAACTTATAAGAATAGTTAAAAATGACACTTCGTAATAATCAACTATTCAAGTGGTATAGTTATTAAATAGCATGCATTCTCTTGGAGAAACACAATTCCCTAGCTTTTTTTAATTCCTTACGTTTTCTTCTTTCCGCCCTTAACAACTTTGATTTCGCGTACCCCAAAATGGTCCTTCGCGTACCATCAGGGATACGCGTACCACAGGTTGGGAACCTCTGGTTTAGAGTAACATTATCTCTGGCAATTCATTGTTGAAGTGGTACCTCCCATCTATTCATTCAAAGATGATGGTTTTTATTTTCTGCGACGTCTTTTTTGTCGTGATTAACATACGCTAATCCTTGAGAGTTGAAACACACGGTGTCTTACACATTTTTCTAAACATTTTAATTATATATCTTTGAGATACACATAGTATATCTTTTTTTTTTTTCACCAAATATAATGAACCAAAACAATCAAGAAATACAAATATAATCCATCAGATCAATTTATACGAATCATGTCGCTCAAAATAAATTCAAGTGCTTCTTATATTATTGTACAGTTTTCGTATAAGAGACCATGAATTAACTCCATTCTAAATGACTTTTAGGTAATCATTGATGACCAATTTAGTTGGAGGAATAGATGTGCAGAGTCAAATAACTAGTAGTTTACAATGCAGTATTTTGACGTCCTTTCTAATGTTGCTGGACACGGACACACAACATTAAGTAAAGAGACATAAAATGACACATAAAAATATACACGTCCATCCTCGGGCACATTAAAAGAGGTGTCTGAGCTATGAGTGGCGCAACACCATGCAAAGTGGCGCCACCCACTCAGGAGATTCCATATCAGATTACGAGGTGTAAATAGAATGATGATGTAATTATACCAACAATCATGTGGTATTTCCATAAAGTCAAGATCATTCTTTTTGTTCATACTTATTTTTGAATAACTGAAGAGTACAAGTCTTCATTAATTACTCATAACCTTATTATAAATTTAATTCCGATACATGATAGAAATGTTTAAACTGAAATGCTGATTAAGTAAAAACTAGCGTAATAAGCTATAAGCTACAGTGTGATAAACTTAGTGCTTAGCTTTACTTTATATTCAGTGGCGTAGGCAAGGGGGTATAGATACACCGGGCTTCTGTCTAAGGGGGCCCCATGGAGTCAAAATATTTCTGAGTGTAGATCCTTTTTTAAAGCCAAATATGCTACAGAGGCGAAAAAAGAATAACACGCGCCGGGTGCCATTTACCTTTGCTAAGCCACTGATGACGACTGGGAAGCGATAACAAATTACTTTGATCCGGGTTCTTAAAGCGTGAGTCACGACCCCAATAGGGCGGCGAAAGAAAATGTTAAAGTCGGAAATCTTCCAGAGGCATTTTCCTTCAGCATTTGCAAGCAAAAATGGTTAAGAAAAAAAAATTTGGATTTAACAGATTTCATTAATATCTAAAGTAAAAAAAACCCTGGATCCCCTTTTTCTTGCTTCACCTTTTCACCACTTAGTCACTTTGGGCGGATAAATCGGGTTTAGAAAAATGTATTCGCACGAGTACTCAAACGACGGTCTAAGTCAAGAATGGATGGATGATTTTGGTGTCGTTAAATTCGTTTGACTCCTACCACAGCTAGAAAATAATAATAAAAATATTGAATTTAATACATTAAGTGAACTATCAGGCCAGGACAAATTTTCAATGTTATGTCTACGGAAATGCATTTCAAAGGGTACTGTTACGAACATGGAAAGTCGCTTCCCAGCAATGTTAGTCTGATGGTTGGGAAGAGAGTTTTACAAGGTTAAGCATGGAGTGACGGAAAGCGCCTGTTCCGGGATCCCTGACTTGGAGACGAACTTGTCGACCATTTTGGCAACTTGGCGAAAAATTTGGCGACCTTGACGACAAATAGATGATTCCAGAAAATGCAACCCTTTTCTCGATATTTCTATTAGGAAAGGGAATACATTTGAATACACGAGAAAACTCCATGTGACGTCACAGCCTGTCGGAGAGAGTATATAAGGACGGCGCCTTATATACTCATAGCTCCTTATAGAGGAGCAGTTGTTGATCCATTGGGAACGACTTTAGAGCTTCGTCCGCAGTGCGAGCTAGGAAGCTGGTGAGCTGAGCGCTATTGAAAGTGCAGTTATTGTCGTTACTAGTTATTTGCTGTATTTGCTGACTGTTTGTGTTGTTAAATATCAAAGTACTGGACTGTTATTACCTGTGAATTGTTGTCTATTTACATTGGTAATCTGTGCAAAAACTATTGTTTCTTGTACCTGTGCTACGTGTTTTCCTGCATATTTGTAAATAAACCTTCATTTCCCATTATCCTGCGTGTTGGACTGTTTAAACCATACACCCACAGTAGGACTTTTGCAACAGTACACTCAGATGGAAGTTGGTATACCTAAAACAACCATGCAACTCTTTTTGTGCAAGCATTTCATAGTTGCATAGTGAACATCAGGCCAGTCTAGTTTTTAAGATAATTGTTTTAATTTGATTTCCTTTTAGAGTCTAGTTTTCAAGATAATTATTTTAATTGGATTTCCTTTTAGAGTCTAGTTTTCAAGATAATTATTTT
>BGPR01006357.1:0-44579 GCA_013235015.1 Araneus ventricosus | reverse complement strand
CAACAGACTAAAGAAAATATTCAATCTGTTTGCTGTTCAAAAAATCCAAAGCTTGCCTTTTCAAGATGAAGCAAACAAATATGGTTCAAGATGTTCTTTTATAAATTGATTTTGTGATAAGGAATATTAAAAGAAAAGTTAAATTAATTTGAAATTTTCTAATCTATGATTGTAATTCAACCACATACCTCAATGCGATCTAAATAATTATTACTTAATTACATTTTGTTATCTAAATCATGGACATTATAAAGAAAAAACAAAACGAAATAAAAAGAATAGTTGAACCAATTAGTCATTATTTGAAAATGTGAAATAATTTTAGAAAGTCAAGGCTCAATAGAATTAATGCATAATAATGAGGCTTATCGATTTGAATGGTACAATATTCATACCCTTTTGCATCAAACGAAAATGAATGCTAAATATCATGTGACTGTGACGTCACGTGATATCTAGCATCTACAGGTATGATGACTCCATTATTAAGAAAAATATATTCGGAAGGAAATTTAATATGATTCTGCAAGCCTCTCTTGTGAATGCTTTTTTCGTTTGCTACTTTAAGTATTTAGTTGTTGGACTTGATGGAAAACCCAGAATGACTTTTTATTCTACCCCCCGAAATAAACTGCAGTCTGTGTTTTCGTACATAATCTGGGCAACGACAGCAGAATGCCCAGTTTCAGAAGCATTTATTTTTATATATATGCGATCGAGATGTACAAACATAGAAACTGCTCCTTATAAGTCTTTTAATAATTCTATTTAATTCCATTTTACTTATATCGTGTTGTTAATGTCATTTGGTTGCTTAAAAAATGTTTCATCTTGCAATCTACAGGCTGTTCAGTTAATGTAGAGACAACTCAGAGGGTTGTTAATAGACATCAAGTAAAACAAAAATTGAAATAGAACATGATGTTACAACTTACGTTTAGTATGCGAAAATACATATAAAGGCTATGACGAGATACGAGGATAGCAATAAAGATAAAATAAACACACAAAAACATATTTCATTGCCTATTTACAACATACTAGGTTGGAGTGCGTAGTAGAATGCTGGAAAAAAACTATAAGAACGATGTGAAGGAAGTTATTAAAGTATACAACAAACCAACGATTACATTTAGTGAAAGAATCTGACATTCATCTTTACTCTCTTCAACATTCAGAACGTTACTGCGTATTTTCGAAGCCTGAATGCGTTTGTGTGTGTTGAATTTCAATTTTTGTTCTTCTTAAAAGTCTACTGCAACTAACTTGTCGCTGCATTAACTGAATATCCCGTAAAGCCTTCCTCTCTAAATATTCATTAATTCTATAATAAAGATGATTTAGGCGGAATTTAGGCGGCTGCTTCAGTAAGATCGATGGGTTTTTCTTTTTACATGGCTTAAAAAGAATCATTTTTACAGCAGCTCTTTTATGGCTTTCATTGTCAGAAAACAATGAAATGTGAGGCTGTCTGGGGGGGAATTCACTGTGAGATGAAAAGAAAAGCTTAACTTAAAATCATAAAATCAGCAATAACTCACCACTTTGATTACAGAAGAAACATAATAATAATACTAAATATTTATGTAAGATCGGAGTATTCTTACATTACACGCGTGAAGTGAAATACTTTGATGGAGTTGAGTAAAAATATTTGCTTAGCATATTTCCAAAAAGAAGATTTTAGGAAGTCGATAAATTAAATATTTTTCATTTAAAAAAGTTAATTAGTCGATTATACAAACAGTATCATCCATAGGTGAGTTTCACCGGTTTTGAATGAAATTGGTAAGAAATCCATATTTAAGGACTACGTAGCCACAGAATTTTAATAATTGTTTTTCCAAAAAGAAAAGCCTTTTGAACATAGAATACAGATATAGTGTATACTGTAAAACGGCGTAAACGTTACTACTATAAAACAAAATGTGCTAACAAACTAAGTTTGAAAGATGAATGATGAATCCAACTTCAGATCTCGATAAATGGAACAACTACTTTTTTTTCCAAAATTTTTTTTTCGCAGATAAATCCAGATAAGACTTACTATCTGTTTTACTACGGCATGCGACTCTTATTCATGATTCTTTTATTTTTGTTTCTTGTTCTTCACGAAGCTTCGATTTAACGTAACAATAGTAAACATTTACAAGTTGCGTAAGAAGGAGCGGAAAAAGAATATGGAGGCCTTTCTAGGAGGGCGCCATTTTTTTTCTTTCTCTTAACCGAATCAGATCGGCGATAATTTAGCCCGTCTTTTGATGGCAATTTTCGTTTTTTTTTATTACGGATTGAAAAAAAACTTTTGAACGAATAGGGCCAAACCCCATTTTTTAAATTCAACAAGGAGCGATAAGTATTTTAATTTAGATCTTATTCAGGAAAGTATAAATATTAACTGACAATTTTTTTTCTCTTTAAAATAATTATTTAGACTTCACATTGGTAGTGATATGGAAATTTGCAGCTTACTTTTAAAATATTTTTTTATATAATATAGAAGTACAATGATAACATTTCGCAATATTATAAAAGGAAAATATTATCAAAACTCATTAATAATTATTATTAAAAATATTATTAAATTAATTCATCTAATATTTCCTGCGCAGAATTTGAGTTGTCTAGTTAAACAAACGTCATAAGCTTAAAATTTTTTAATTCAATTATTTTTTCCGACAATATGTTTTTAATCTGCAAGTTACATTGTTCCTTTTCTTTCTGTTCTGCTTCAAATCTGTAATTTATTCTGCCCTTCATACCACCATTTAAAACCCGAACTTCGTTTCGACAAACTCGACTCCTCTACAAAATATTTTATATCCTACTCTATTTGTAAATAAGCTCTTCAGATTTTATATTTCCTTTGGGAAAATAAAAAAAAACAATTAAAGATTTAAGGGGACACATTACCTTCTGAACAATATTTTTTATTTGAAATATTATTGAAAAAGTTTTCATACGATTGAAACATAACAATCATATAAAGTCATCTTAAAGAGAAAAAAACCATTTTGATCTGCTTGTTAAGTTGAAATTTAATTTTTTTAAAGAAAAATGTAATTTTTTAAATTCCCTACTACTTTTTCAAATATGAATATTTTTGCTTCAAATTTTGTTTACAGATTCATTGAAATATATTACGCAAAACTGTGCGTGGATTTTAAGGTGCATCTAATATTCGCTTAAATATAGATTTTTTACTCTTTTATGTGGTGAAAAATGAGAAAATTTAGCACTAGGTCAATTTTTATCTTGTATATATAAAAAAACTTAGCAATTGAATGCTTATTGCATGCACAGTTTTATCATATGTATAACGATAAACAAGTACAAAAAATTTGAACGCTCTATCTCAGAAGGGAAAAAAGCCTTAGCATTTTGAAAATATGAAAATAAAGAAAAGTCCGACATGAAGAAAAAGACAGGTAAAGTTGTCATTATCATTGGTCATGTATCATCATCATGTTTATCATTGGTCATCGTAAATAAAAGCCGAAATAACTTCTATAACATTAAACAGTTATAATTAGCAAAATTTAACAACGATATTAACTATAAATTAATTAGTCAAAAATTAATTAAAACTTAATTAAAGACTCTTAGTATTATATAGAATGGCGCATATGCAGCTATTTCTAATATAATACAGAAACAAATAATAGAAATATAATTTAAAAGGTAAAAAGTATAAATAAGAAACAGAAGATTTAAGAAGATCTTCTGTTTCTTATTTATACTTTTTTCCTTTTTAATTTTTATTTCTATAACATTAAAGGTACAAATTTGAAATTTTGATGCAATAAGTAGAAATATAAGATAAAAAAACAAGCCCAATAAAATAAAAATTAATATTTTGGCCATTTTTTGGGTAATGTGTTCCCTTAATATCTTATTATTCTGTTTTACTTACGATTCCATACATAACTTTGTACTTTTTCTTTATAATCTGTCTCTGAACGTTGGTATGGCTCGTAAGAACATCGATAATAACTTTTTCGTCTGTTCCTGCAACAAACGAAACTATAAATGAAATTTCATTCTATTTACAGTGGAACAAGGCTAATTCGAAGCTGGCGGGATCACAATAAAAATTCAATTTTTCCAAAAATTGGAATGAAGAAAAATTGTGTCTAAAATGCGTACATGAGAGAACGACAATTTTTAAATTAAAACTGGTAGTTAAGACTTATCCCTAATATTTGTTTTAATAAATAAAAAATAAGTAATTTTAGTAAATACAGGTATGATAATTGCAGTTAAAATTTTCTATAATTTTAAAAATGAATATTTTAATAAATAAGTCAACAATTTTAATAAACAGTGCAATTCACAGCTAACGCGCTCAAATGTTTTTAAAAAAGTGAGTAATTTTTCATTGCTTTTTTGATTGAACACATTGTACAGCAACAAAGTCTTCGAGAGAATGAAGGGCCATAAATATTGCTCATTTACGATCACAGAGTTCAGGTGACGGACGAAACTAACGTAAGAAATTCAGAAAGAAATACTTTTTTTAAATAATTTTCAGTTTTGACTTCGAGTTAACCAAAATAAATTTGAATCATAGACGATAAGTTACTATTATATTAATAGAAAATTCAAGGGATCAGAGAAAAAATTCGAATTAGCCAAGTTCCAATGTGTTAGAAATACATGTTTCCAAATATCTACTATACAATTAAACTGCGAATGAAATAATAACTATAATTAGAATATCACAAAAGATGTCGGTGTTTGTAAGTATACTTGAAATTTCTTTTCTTACCATTATATATTCACTCCTATGTTGTGATCATAAATTTTCTTCGCATTACAATTCAGTTTACTGCATATTATTACGAAATTCCGGAGCTTACTGCACCCTGGTTAAGTACCTTGACTTTTATTACAGGTTTCCAACTAAAAATCATTCCACTGCTATTGTTAATTATAAGCTACAAAATTTTAGATGTAAATTAAATTTAAATAACAGATATATGATATGTATTCAATATCTTTAAGGATTTGAATATTTTTGTGATATAATTTGGCTTTCCTATAAAACGATTCGTTTAAAAATTCTGAAATTTAATTTGCCACTTTCCGATTCAAATTTTTCAAAGAATTAAAAATATTATACAGGATGATTCAAAAGTCGTAAGACGAACTTTGAGGGTTGGTCAGGCATACAGAGTCGCTTTTATATAGGAACATAAAGAACAGGATACTGGATAAATGTGAAATGAAAATCAACTTCATAGATATCAGAACAATACTAAGCCATTCATATTAACCCCTTCCCAATGTATCCCGAGCTCAGCTTTTGCATCAATTCTTATGGCATTTTTACGCTGATAATCTAAAATTAAGTCATTCATAGACGTTATGATTCCATACAAAAATGACGGATAATCCCTGGTAATCTATCCACCGGTCTCAAGTATTCTATGGGCTCTTAGTTGAATCAATACGATAGCACATTCCGAGAACAGAAGGGTGTCATCTAATCAGACGGTACATAACACTACACTGTTAGGGGGTTAAACATTTTCTGTGAATTACATAATCAATGTACGCACTAATTGATGTATCACACATGCACATTTTAAAAAAAAATTCTGTGAATTACATAATCAATGTACGCACTAATTTATGTATCACGTATGCACATTTTTTTGAAATTGTGAATTACATAATCAATGTACGCATTGATTGATGTATCATGCATGCGCACTTTAAAAAGTTTTTCTGTGAATTACATAATCAATGTACGCACTAATTGATGTATCACGCATGCACATTTTTTTAAAATTATGAATTACATAATTAATGTACGCACTAACTGATGTACCACGTATGCACATTTAAAAAAAAATTCTTATTGCCAGAGGGCCGCTGTGGCATGGAGGAAAAATCTGACAGAGTCTCGGGTCATGGATTAAAGACTAGATTTCACCTAAGATCCGCTGTGTATGTGGGCATGGAGCACATTAAATCCATCGGGATTCAATTTTTTTCATCAGTGGTGCAAATTGGAAATTTGGAGATGGAAGTGCTGGCTCAGGTGTCGTCCTTGTCATCTGACCACGGTTGAAAACTAAGAAACCCATCTCTCAAAATAACCTCCATGTAGCTTAAAAACGGAAATGAATCTAACTAAGACTTCTGAAGAGACAAACATGAATGATCAATTTGTTTTTACAGTTTCTAATTGTGAATTTTCTGTTTACAAAATAGAAGTATAAAAGATTATCTTACCTATTCCACGCATTGCTCTTCTTAATCTCGAAGCAGCCTTTTCTGCATTAAAATTGGCAGCAGACAAAATAGTTCCCTTAAAAATAACAGAAACGATTTCAGATGAATATTTTGCATCGCGGAATATAATAATCTACATTTGGAAGTTCACTATATCTTGCTTCAACAGATGTCACCTCAAATTTGTGACATATCATATTCACCATACAAAAATTTTTATCGTTAGCTAACAAATGATTGTAACTATTTCAATCGTAAAACAACCGAATAAAATTCAGAATCATTGTGTTGAAAAGTTGCATAGAGTACAAATTCCTTCGTGGAAACAAGTTTCTTGATAATGATGACAAAAATAATTTTAAAAAATGAAGTAAGGTCTCAAAATTCTGAATGGTAATACTCTAAAGTAAAAGTATTAAAAATTTGATTTGACTAAAAGTTTTTTATCGTCGCAAATATCAATCTCATACAAAGCTCTGGTTGCCAAAGTATGCAGCGCAAATTCTGACAAAGCAGCAATAAAACAATTTCTTTTCTTAACTTAAAAAATTTGTAACTTCAAATAAAGTACAGCGAAGGAAAATGCACTTTTTTCCATTTACAGAGTTGTCATATATATATATATATATATATATATATATATATATATATATATCTTAGTTGAAGATTCAAGTACAAAAGCGAACAGCAAATTCCTGCATTTCCTCAGGGATTTAACAAATTGTTACAAATATTGAAGGTCGTTTCCCAGCAATGTGAGTCTTATGGTTGGGAAGAGAGTTTTACAGGGGTAAGTATGAGATGACCGACAGCAGCCACTTCTGGACCCCTGAACTTGGTGACCATCTTGGCGACTTTGGTGACGGAATATGGGATCTCAAAGGTGCTGGAATCTTCTCGATATATCTATTAGCAGAGGAGATACGCTTGAATGTACTAGAAGATTCCATGTGACGTCACGGCCTGCCGCGGGAGACTATATAAGGAGAGCGCTTGGATGACGGAGTGTGTGTTGATCGACTGGGATCGCCTTGGAGCGCGAACGTCTTTGGAGCTCTATCCGCTGTGCGAGCTAGTAAGCTGTTATACGCCGAGCGGTAGTAGCGTTGATCCATTGGGAACGACTTTAGAGTTTCATCCGCAGTGCGAGCTGTACCTGTGCTACGTGTTTTCCTGCATATTTGTAAATAAACCTTCATTCTCCATTATCCTGTGTGTTGGACTGTTTACACCATACACCCACAGTAAGACTTTTGTAACAATATAGACACGTGATCAAAGTGAAGGGAATATTAACTATTTTTAATAAATTACGTAAGCGCTTTAGGGGAAAAGCATGGCGGCAAGGAGTCGCTGATTTCGCGATTTGTGTGCGCGTGGAAACGATTAAAATAGTCTTAGTAATAAATATGCCAAAACGAGATATTTAATATATCTCCAGCGCGGGAAATAAAACGAAACTGGAGTTTCAGAAAAGTGATTGTGGAATACATTAAGACTTAAAAATATATAATATTAGGATTTAAAGTAAAATTAAGCAAGATTATATATATATATTACTTTTGTTTATTCTGCAAGGATCCTGATGATACGTATTTTGTCCTTTGCTTTTAGTATTTTTTTAGAATTACGTTAGGGCGCTTTCCATTAAATCTGGTGTACTGAAATTTTGTGCACCGATACTGAGGTCTTGTTTAAATTGGTTCTTGGAATCGACAGCAGTTTTTCAGACAGTGGCTCGGACATTGAAGTTGCTATCCCCCTAGTAACAAGACACTCCCAATGAGTTTGTTTGTTATATTTTTTCTCTTCTGTTCTTACCTTTAAAATGCTGTATCATTATTTTAAAGTGTTTGGTATTTAGTAAGTCTCTTAGTATATTCACTTGGATTTATTATTTTATGTATTTAATTTGTTTCATATATTTTTGTTTTATGTTTTATTATTATTCTATGTATTATTATTAATTTCTATGTAATTTTTTTATATTTTTTATTAATTAATTTATTTATTTTTCTTTGCTCAAGAAATTTCCTACGCACACCCATCAAAACTGCAAACCGGAGAATTTTATCTCTGGAATCGGGAGGGGGTGTCGTAGTGTAATGTAATGATATGTAAAGTGTCAAATAATTGACGGCAATCACTCATCGTTGTGATGCATCTACGACTTTCATCAGCATGTTGCCAAGATCTCACTGCATTTTCATCTCCCCACTGCAGGAAAGCACAATATTTCCCACAGATTCACATTAATCATTCATGTAATTATACGCACAATATATATGTAATAATCTTACTTAATTTTACTTTAAATTCTAATATTATATATTTTAAAGTCTTAATGTATTCCAAAATCACTTTTCTTAAACTTCAGTTTCGTTCTATTTCCCGCGCTGGAGGTATATTAAATCTCTTGTTTTGGCATATTTATTACTAAAAGAATATTTTAATAGTTTCCACGCGTGCACAAATCGCGAAAGCAGCGACTCCTTGACGCCATGCATCTTCCCTAAAACGCTTTCGTAATTTATTAAAAATAGCCAATATTCCCTTCACTTTGATCACGTGTTATATTGTTATTCCCTTATCTGAGAGAGTCGGGGATTTTCTGTACACACTTTTGCTTAAAACTTCAACTAAGATGTTGGTATGTCCGCCACTCTCCAAAATATTTTTATAATAAAGCAAATTGGTTAACAACTCGGCTGTTTTAAGACTGCAACAACGGAAACAGTTTATATATATATATTCCTTATAATAGTTTATATGCCTCTCTCCATCGAGGTCACACGAGAACTCAGTTATTTCTCTGTATAAAGAAAGCTTCTACTTGGAGGGGGCAGCAATGGCCGAGTAGTAAGGTCTCGCCTTAGGGGGCGGAGGGTTCCAGGTTCGAGACCCTATTGCACGAAGATTCGCCGTGTATGTGGGCCCTTTGCACGCTAAATTATATACAGACAGCCAAACGTCTACCGCTGGTGTGGTGTGGAAGTTTGGGAAGGAGGTGTCAACTCAGGTATCGACTTCGTCATCTGACCGCGGTTCAAAATTACGAGAATCGTCCCAAAATAGCCCTCGTTTTGCTTCAAAATGGTATAGCAATGTAAGAAATTAAACTAAAACTAAAATCTTTGCTTGGAGGCCAATTGAGAACTTTTCTTATAAGTACAGTTATGCTCTAAAAAAGGCAGCGTACTTCATCACGGTCAGAGTTCCGTGATGGTCGTAACATCACCATTGCTGCTTTATTAAAAAAACAGATTATTTTTCAGATGCAATTTAATAAATGACTCTTTTTCTTAGAATATATCATCACCTTCCTGCTTTGAATCAAAACACGACGTGTTGTTTTAGTATTGCAGTCAAGGAAAAACAGTTACATTTCCAGAACATTTCCACAGCTTTCAAAATAACAATCTAAAAAGGTCAAAAACAAGTAAAATGTCTAAATCACTATCTCATGCTGTTATCAATATGACAAGAATCAGGCTAAAACACATTTCAAGATAACAGAAAAGTAAAACTGTGTCACGCAAGCCGTCAATTTAATGCAAACAGATTAGAATTGTAACATTCCATTAGCCTCTATCGTTTTCAACTTCAACCGTCTTGTTTCTTAGTAACTAAGGTTCAACGGAATAGAATTTAAGCCCGAATAAGTTAAATGAATTCAACGTGAATTGATGTTAATACAGACTAATTGAAAATGCTTTTAGTTTCAGTGACTGCTTTCATTTATACATTTCGTTGATATGGAAGCGTGTAAAATATATTCAACACGCACAAGAACAACGTTGATTAATCACTTTCATTCACATGAGGAAAATTTGCATGAGTACTTAGTCTGCTCCTGTTGAAGAAATTTCCATCAAGTTGTTACAATTTTTGCAGCTAATGTTGCTATAAGTGTTTGACTAAAAGATTGAGTTCCTGTTTTCGACAGTTCTCAATGGAAATATTTCCTTTCAATTGAACGAAACAAAGAAATACTTGAATGATTGTAGCTTTTAGTTTTTGTCACGCTTGTTTACGAGCTCAGAAGAAAAATATTTTTCTTCTGTGTTTGAAGGAAATATTCCATGCAAACAAAATCACGAAAGAATGCAGAGTACACCAAAAATATACATACATTTTGAATTATTTTAATAAGTCGTTAAGTTTCGCAGTTCAGATTGATTTATGCAAACATAGAACTTCCCCTTTACGATTGATACAAATATAGAAATTTTCAACCCGGTCTATTCAAGATGCTGTAAAAGGCATAGCGAACCAGAATGAACCAATCGAAAATTTTCGCTAATCCGAGCTGGGCATCATATTTTATAAACATTAAAAGTGAACCATTTGACAAGTGCTTCTATATAGTATAGGTTAGCTAAATTTACGATCCGTTCTGGTTTTGAAAGAAAACATATCTTCCAAAATTCAATATAATGCCTAGTTCAGATTAGGAAAAATTATGCGTTGGTTCAATCTGGCTCTTTGTATTGCATATGTGGAAGGCTAGACTATGTTATTTCCAAATTTCATATCACTACCTATAAAAATTTTGAAAAATGTTAAATGTTTTGCGCATGAGAATAAACACTGCAAGCAAATATTTGAATGTTAAACCTAATTCCAAAAAAATTCAAACCTTCTCCCGATTTAATAGAAAATACCTTCTGCCGCCTTTTCTGATTTAGAAAGCAGCAAATTTAATTAGATAGCATAATTATGCATCTAACTGTTTGTAAAGTAATTTAGTGTATCCAGAAAAGAAATCAATGCCTCAAAAAAGTCTGAGAAATGATTATGCCTGGGCTTCAGTTAAATGATTGTGGGCCTGACAACATAAATTCGTGAAAAACAAGTTAATTTCAAAAGGAATTGAATGATAATATGTAAAAAAATTGGATCATAGAATTTATTTATGTTTACTGAAATACTGTATTTAATCACCAGGAGACTTTTTTCATATAGTGTTTTAAAAGCACTTAAAATGCATTTAAAGTATAAAATATGTTGCTCTTTCTGATAAAGGATTGTTTGTAATATATTGCAAGTTTCTAGAAGAGATTCCTTCGCATTTGACTGAATATGATCTATATGTAAAGGATTTAGTGCAAAAGACGTCATGAAGCATTTATGTAAAAGCAAGAAAAAATATTGTAACGAAGCTGACAAATGAAAATGCGTTTCATTTTGCCAATATTTGTTTCAGATATGCCAATATGCCTCTACATTTTAAAGTACATTTGTGAGGGGAAAAGTGCTTTAAAGAACCAGGCAAATGAAAAATTTCTCGACTCCAATGGGATATATTAATATGCAACAGCATATTAAAACATTTTTGTAAAAGCGAGAAAAATAATAGGCTGTAATGAAACTGGCAAATGAAAATAGGTTTCTTGGTAATCTGGAACGAGATATACTGTGAAGCGTTCACACATATTTGTATGAAAAAAAACCTGAAAAACTGATCAATGGAAATATATTTCTTGATAAAATAGTACAGGATACCTTAATATGTGAGAATAATTCCTTCATTTAATTCTTTCCGAAAGATTTTAATGCTTATTTAACATCATAAAAGTCCAGGTTAAGGATAGCACAACATATTTCAAACTAAATTGCCTCAAGTAGTCTCGTAATTTTATGTCGGTATTCTTAAATATGTCGTATGAGGACTCTATAAAAAAGCATGCGAATCGAAAATATATATTAAACCACATAATAAATGGTTATTTTAAGCACAAAGGCGGATTCACAACACGTATTTTAAATAGAATAAATGTCAAAATTGATTTAATTTTCTCTTTGAGTTTGCCTTGTTATTAAAATCCTAATCGAGCATTTAAGAATATAAAAATAACACCGTTGAAAATAGTTTTTATTTAATTTTTTTTGCTGAATTATTTCCTTTAGCTCTACAGTACGCAGAACATTTGCTGAGAAGGAAACTTTAATCACGGATAACGCCCATATGCACAATTAGTAGGCGAAGTCTTTAAATAAAGCAATTAATAAAAAGGCATACATGGTAATTAACATCTCGATTCGGACTTTAGATCTTGAGGTAATATTTCGCATACTTTTTAAAACACAAAACTGTATTACACGGTATTCTAAAAATTAAGGATTTGATTTAAAATCCTTCCTTGTAAAAGTACTTTTTTAATTGCTTCCAGATTTCACTGTTCTAAACGGAATTATTTATTCACGGGCAAAAACAAAAAAAAAGAAGAGAAGAAATGAATTGCTGTACTAATTTACTATTTTTTTTAATACTTAGCATTTTTAAAAAAACGTCATTGATATGTAACTTCTTTCATTTTGGTGTCAACATTTAGTCACATCTCCCTTTTTACTTTCTCGTATACGAAGTACAAAGAGAAAGTATTGTAATCGTCAAAAAATTCGAACTCGATATTTTGACGAATCTCCACGTTTTAGACCTCCCCGAGTCCGAAAAACACAATTTTCGAATTATGTCTGTCTGTCTGTCTGTGTGTGTGTGTGTGTGTGTCTGTCTGTGAACACGATAACTCGAAAACTATGAGAGCTACGGGGATGAAATTTGGTATGTGGTCTTTAAACATAATTTGTAGGTTTCTATCAAATTTTGGACAAAATCTGTCAACGGGGTCTGTCTGTCTGTATGTTCGAGGTCATGCGAACGCTATAACTCAAAAACTTGAAAAGCCAGATGGATAAAATTTCATACACAGTTTTATCGTCATGAATGTAGGTCCGTATAAAAGTTTGGGCCAAATACGTCAAAAAGAGGCATTAAAATTGCATATTCAATTTCTTTTAATCCGATTCTCATGCGCATGCGTATTGGTAGCAATCTGTTATTGTTGTAAATTTTATTTACAACAATAAATAATGTTTTTAAACATCAATTGTTAAAAATTTTTTTATTGTTGTAAATCAAACCAATCTCATTATTTCAGCAAATCTTTTATTCACGCGCTTTTGCAATTGTTACAGTTGTGGTAGTATAAATTGCTTTCTTGGGAATTCAATTCCAAAGCAGAATTTTCGCTTTAGTATTCATTGCATTGCCTATTTTATCGCATCTGCTTCAAAGTAATATTTTTTTGAAACGTGGCAACAGATATTTGATTTCAGGTTTGTTTGTTTTTTTGTTTTACTTTCTCGTATACGAAGTATACAAAGAGAAAGTATTTTTAATCGTCAAAAAAATTCGAACTCGAGAGTTTGACGAATCTCCACTTAGAAAGTATACGAGAAAGTTTAGGGGAGGCCACTCCCGCTGGTTATACAATTAAGTGATTTAAAGCACTTAAACGCATATTATTCCGCAGAAAGCATGTTCCTATTTTCTGAAAAATAAATAGAACAGATAACTTTTAGATGCAATTATGCAGAAATTTTTAATTAGTTTATTCCGGCGAATGCACAGGCGGATGAATATGAACCATATATACAAATCGCAAATCTCGTATCCACCAGCAGTTTTTTTTTTTTTTGTAAATTTCATTTGAATTATCTTCCATTAAAGAAGCTATGGGATTAGAGTCAAGGAAATATTTCAAAGGTTATATCAAATTATTTCTGCTATCGCAATACGTTTTATAAGTAGATACATGTTAGTGCTATAGTTGAAATAAGTACTAAATAATAAAAAAATGTTACTAACGAGTGACATTTAACAAAGTTACTGATAAAACGTAGAACTGTTGCGTGTTCATCCTTTTCTCTAGACTGTTACATGGTTTAATCTAGGGCAAATCATGTTTTTATCCACGAAGATAAATTCGATCCAAAGCGTATCTGACCAAGACATATATGACGCAAACTCTTCAATCATATTTGTCTGGTCCCAGCGCTCAAAAGAACACGAACTGGTGATATTTTGGTAGGCATGTTGGGTGAACTTCATGTTATTATAAGACATCAATTTTCCTTCTGGTTATGCAGCCATAGAAGGAAGCATTAAGTATTTCTGAGACTGAAAGTATATAGAAGATTATCTTTGGGAGGAATATAAACTGATTTAACTAACTTATATTGATTTGACTAGAAGTAAAACGATTTGTTTTACCCTGTCATGCTTTGGAAAGTAACTGTTTTGTAGTCATCAAGATTTTTAATCTTTATATCGAAAGGGACATAATAAGTTTTAGCAATCAGAACTTATGTGAAATAGCAAATACCTTTTATTATGCTTAGAAACAAGAATCTGTGATAGCAATTCTAATACATTCTACAAACACTCACAAATAAAATTTGGCGGAATTTTTTTTATATATCTTGCGTCTACATTTTAACTACCCTATTGATGTAAGTAAACTTTCTAAATGAGATCTTTGGGTAGTAATCAGTAAGATTTCATTTAAAAGTCTTTGTCTCATATTATCAGTTTAAATTTTTTAAAAATAATAAAATCTGTCTTGATATTAACACAATTTTAATGTAATATTTCACGACATGGTAGGTTCTGCTTATGACTGACATTGAGGGAATTTTCATCTATATTTTATGATGATGCATCAAATAGAAGTCATGGTCACTCTGAAGTTAGGTTCTTTCAAACACATATGTCCAAAAAATGTTTACATACTTTGAATAATTATTTCGTAAAAAAGAAATAACATAGGCCAGAATCTCACAGTTCAAATTAATTTACACAAATATAGAATTGCATCACTACCAAATGGTATACGACGTACAAACGTCATTACTTTCGACACATGTAAGCCCATTGAATTCCCCAATTATAACCTTCAAATGTTCATTTAGTGATTCCCCGCCAGTATTTACATGTTTCGAGAAATTTACCGACCGATGGGGGCTAACATCAACTAGTACTTTTTCAAAAGCTTTAATGATATTTGGAATTGCTAATGAGATACAGATGCAACAATCAAGTCCTCTGTACGAAGTTTACGAACTGATGGTACTTCGCCGATAGTGGAATGCCTTTTCAAAAAGATGTGGCGGATTTTCGGATGTCTCGTTTTCTGTTGAAACGCTTTTGACTACAAAACAAACATTAAAGTTTTATTAGATTGTTTTGAAATATTATGGTGCTCATTAAGAAAATCTTTTTCTCCGTTGCTATACGATATGGAGAGTAATTCGGACTTGACGGCACCTTTCACCGCGGAGCCCAACAAGGGAAGACAGCCACTGACTCTGGGCACTTCTTGCTCACCTTGGTGCTAGCTGGAACCTACACTTTGAGAGTCACTCCAGGAACGTCTATCATCCTTACGGCAAAGCCAGAAAGTGACCCCTTAGCTTGAACCCTAGCAGATAAACCATTAAGTGACTAGCTCACCAGCCTGTTCTTACACCTGTGACCACAGTGCCCATTACCTGTTTAAGGAGTCACCAAGTATGGTTAACACGTGGGGTCTTTAGCTGTCCAAGAGAAGCAAACAGAGCAGCAACAGCACGTCATAAAGAGCCCCTTCATGTGCCGTCGTCGAAGAGAAAGCAAAAAGTAGAAGACAAAGGGGGAAGGTAAAACAGAAAAGAAACTAGATCACTAGGGTGTCGCGGCATCATGGTGTCTATCACACCTAATGAAGATTCGCTCCTGATGAGCGCTGACTGTAAGAGAAAAACTACATGGTGTATAATTACTTCCGGTTAAATAGTCCTGAATGTGATCTCAGTGCAGGGTTATTCAAAACAATTGCACAGATTACAAATAGTTATAACTCCCTTTTAAACAACGATAGGTTGGAAAAATTTGAACTTAACCCAGAAGGAAGGTTAAAGTTTTTTTGCGTATGTAATAATACCTATGCGACTTGACTCGGTCACATAAGCAACACCCAAGATAAAGTCCATTTCACTACTGAAGCATTCTCTATGCGTACCTTCGATTCGTTCACTGTTGTACGCAAATAAGGCGTTATGATAGAGACTACGACATATACCAATGAATGATGACAATTCAGATGATACGATTTTAGAAGATTTAGGAAGTCGCAGGCAGAATGTAGCTATCGAACACGCATTAATGGCTACGAACATGCTTCACAGTGTCTCACGTGAAATGGAAAACCGCTTGGTATGTGCCCGAGTGGACAAGGGAAATCACATCAGGCAATTATTACGAACGCAATCAAAGCTCAAGCTTCCTTCTGTATTATGTTGAAATTAGTTCTTCTTGTCGTTGTTTGCAAGAAAGTTACAGCCATTTCTAATCAGCGCAATTGTTTAGAATAAACCTGTATTTAAAAATAACTGATATATTTGAATAAAATTTAGTTTTAAACATCCGAAATTGATATTTTGTATGTGGAAATCCTGTATTTGAAATTAAAGTGATAATTGTATAGTCGCTGGACGCATACAGACAATAAGACGTCATAGGTTGCAGATTTTTTATGTGCTGTCAACTTGAGTTTTCATTGATTAGAGTATATAAGTATTAATTAATTCTCTTGATCTAAAACAGATTATATATATTCAAGGTAGTTTGCACTGTAAAGATTTACAAAATATAAAATGCATTACTGAATGAATTTTATATTGCTGCAGCTTCATTTAACAAACTGCAAGTTTATGCAGTTTGTTAAATGAAGCAATATTCAGAAATTTTCGTTGTTCAATGTGAAATTTTATTAAGAAGATCTTTTTAAACTTTCTACACTTTTCAACCTCTTTTCTATTCAAAACATCTTTAATTACTTTATTTTTGACTTGAAAATCTTTCATAACCCAAAATATGCAGTTATATAAGGAAACAAGATAGACAAATGAAGCAAAATTTAATAATAAATAAAAAAATCAATTAAATAGATTGTTTAATAAATATTTATGACATTTCTTCACACAAAGGAGATTTTTAATTATTTCAGATTATTAACCACTTAAAAGTTTTGCCCGAATACCATTCGGTCAGATCCGATTTTTATAAGCCAATCCACTGATTTTCCCGGTCTTTTCACTTTCATTACTTTGCAGTGTTTCTAGTAAATGGCTCTAGCAGTACAATTACGGTGATAACAAAACAAGTGTAAACCAGCTTTTAGGACAGATTAGTTAGTTAAACCAGTTTTTATATCCTTTTTACTTTCTCGTATACGAAGTATACAAAGAGAAAGTATTGTAATCGTCAAAAAATTCGAACTTGAGATTTTGACGAATCTCCACGTTTTAGACTTCCCCGAGTCCGAAAAACACAATTTTGGAATCATGTCTGTCTGTGTGTCTGTGAACACAATAACTCGAAAATTATTAGAGTTACGGGGATGAATTTGGTATTTGGTCTTTAAACATAATTTGTAGGTTTCTGTCAAATTTTGGACAAAATCCGTCAACGGGAAGTCTGTCTATCTGTATGTCCGCGGTCATGTGAACGCTATAACTCAAAAACTTTAATAGCTAAATGGATAAAATTCGGTACACAGTTTTATCGTCATGAATGTAGGTCATTATAAAATTTTGGGCCAAATCCGTCAAAAAGAGGCGTTCAAATTGCATATTCAATTTCTTTTAATCCGATTCTCATGCGCATGCGTACTGGTAGCAATCTGTTATTGTTGTAAATTTTATTTACAGCAATAAATAATGTTTTCAAACATGAATTGTAAAATTTTTTTTATTTTTGTAAATAAAATTCAAACCGATCTTATTATTTCAGCAAATCTTTTATTTACGCGCTTTTGCAATTGTTACGGTTGTGGTAGTATAAATTGTTTTCTTGGGAATTCAATTCCAAAGCAGAATTTTCGCTTTAGTATTCATTGCATTGCCTATTTTATCGCACCTGCTTCAAAGTAATATTTTTTGAAACATGGCAACAGATATTTGATTTCAGGTTTGTTTGTTTCACTTTCTCGTATACGAAGTATACAAAGAGAAAGCATTGTAATCGTCAAAAAAAATGCGAACGCGAGATTTTTACGAATCTCCAAGTTTTAGACCTCCCTGAGTCCGAAAAACACAATTTTGGAATTATGTCTGTCTGTGCGTCTGTGAAAACGGTAACTCGAAAACTATTAGAGCTACGGAGATGAAATTTGGTATGTGGTCTTTAAACACAATTTGTAGGTTTCTATCAAATTTTGTACAAAATCCGTCAAGGGGAAGTCTATCTTTCTTCTGTCCGCGTTCATGTGAACATTAGAACTCAAAAACCTGAATAGCTAGATGGATAAAATTTGGTATACAGTTTTACCATCATGAGTGTAGGTCCGTATAAAAAGTTGGGTCAAATCCGTCAAAGGGTTGACTGTCTGTCGGTCTGTATAATCGCATGCTTGTAAAATTTCTACCTCATAAGCCCTTTGGCTTAGACAAATAAAACTTGGTATCACGGATGCTAACATTATTTATAGATCTGTGGCCAATTTTCATCTCAATAGGTTGAAAAAGAGGTGTTCAAATTACATATTAAATTTTTTGTACTTTTTAAACGAATCCGTATTTCCACGCGCATGCATACTGGAAGCAATCTCTGTGCATGATATTCAGCGACTTCATGACGAAAGGCTTATGCTTAATGATTCCTGCTTGGAGCCTTTTTCTTCCCTCCCTTTTGGCTCCTTTTCCTCCCCTTTGGAGAATTCTGTACCTGCTTGGATTGTTTTATTTCCGTTTGTTTTGTCGTTTTTACGTGTGCTGGAGAAACGCGTTTCCCTTGCAATTGAAAATTATGAAAAATTAATAAAATCAATACTTTTAACTGTTTTGACTGCTGATTTGAATTTATAAAATCAATTTGAATACAAAATTGCTTATAAAAAAATGTGCTGATTTTTGGACGCAATATGGCAGAAAAAAAGAAACAGTTAAGTAGTTAATATAAGAGCGTCAGACACAGGGTCTGCTGCAGGAGTTAACTCGAAAGAAAAAAACTGCAGAATTACACTCTGTCACCCCATCTGGGATCAAACCCATAAATTAGGAAGTCTTGGTATAAAGCAATAAACTCAATTGAACTAAGCTACTCAATGAGGAAGCACATACCAATTTAAGGATTTCGGATTCAACACTGAAAACTGTTCTTGAGTACATGTTGTTTGCTGGAAAAATCAAACCCACTGCAATCTCTTATACTTCAGACTACTTATTATGCGATAATGAATTTTAGAAAAATACAGAATTCTAATCTTTTTCTGTAATGTTTTGCGAAAAATATCGGTATCTTAAAATGTCCTCTTGGAGATTGGTTCCTTGTTACATCACTACGTCCGTTGACACTTTCACGTGTTTCGGACCAATGCAAAATATTACAACCCTAATAATCCGAAAATTTGATTACACTCACACTACTTCTGATTAGCAAAATTTTTATACGTAACGCGATTATACATTGATAAAGAAAAAGCCAGATGACAGATGGTATTTTGGTACATATGGACAGTGACACTTCTTGTTTTAATTCAATTTTCGTAAAATATATTACGTGATAGCTTTTCATGACTTAAGAAAAGCTATTTTAACCAAAAGGAAACAATGCCATTTCTCAAAGAATGTTTTTGTATTAAAGCATCCTGAGAACTGAATTTCGGTAAATTAAGCAAAGAGAAAAGATATATGAAATTTTTGATTGGTTTCTTACATTAAAATTCTTTATATTTTAATAAAAATAATATTTCAAAATGCCAGTACGAAATTACGACGTTTCGTATTTTATTTAGTTAAATTTAAAAAAAACCCATAAAATTGCTTTTTTTTACCGAGAGATGCAAAAGACATCAATTCAAAATAACATACAGATAATAATCATACAGCCTAAATCTTTGCATAATATATTCCATTTACAGAAGAACTATGAATGTTGAAATTTTAAACATCATACTTCATAATTAATTTTTTTACCTTATTAACAATATTGCTACACAAATAACAAAATAACCCCACTTCTTTTTTATTACATATACAAACAATAGAGCTTCCGACTTGTTGCTCATGTCTTAATCAAACCTGCAACTTTCACAGGAATTTATTTTCCGGCAATGGATTCTTTACAATTAAAAATTCTTTTCCCAAAACTCGTTTGGCACCATGCTCGCTAGAGAAGGGGAGAAACTATTTTGCTTACCCGGCTCCTGGTGTCCGTCATTGTTTCGAATGGAATGAAGTAAGGTTAACACCTGCCCTTGCTTTTATTCCATTCGTTGCTAAGGGTGATAGCACGCGAATTTAGCGATGCGAGAGCGAACGTTTTTCTTCATTATTATTTTTTACGACAAGGTCTTCACAGGGCATTTTCTAAAATTAATGTAACATGAATGGATTACTTTATTAATAAAGAAGAAATTTTTTCGTATGGTGGGATTCCTTATTACTGTCTTGAAAATAATCTCTATTATTTGGCTTTGCCACGTTAGCATTTCTTATTTTTATGCTACATTAGGGATATAGGGTTTGAACTTCGTAATTTTCAACCGTGACGACCTTCCAGATGACAAGGACGATCACTGAGCCGTCACCCATTCTCCGAATATACCCACTCGATAAGGTGTTTGAACCCCCTCTGATAGATGGTGCTTAACCTTTAGCTTATGGGTTAGGTAAAATCTCAAATACTTTAGGGATTTTGGTGAAGACATAGAGAAATGCTTTCCCCATCTTACAAGTAATTAGAATATAAAATCCGTGGTCTCTTTTAACTAACCGGGTGTTACCTATTTTTATCTTCCGCCATTAGCAATAAAATTTATAATCACACAATGTAACGGTACAGTAATGCAAAGTAATGAAACTTTCTACAGAGTGATTATAGATCCCTCTGATTAGCTAAACGAGGGAGGTGGAACTCTGATGATATAATGGTATAGCAGTTGTACCAGACCCACACAGAGGGGAAAAACTGTGGATAAAGTTACAGTATCAATTGTAAGGAAAGGCTTTAAATGTACACGTGTGATGTATCGCTTTTACATCGGATTTTGTCATCTGTCGTTCCCTCAATTCTTCATAAACGTGAAACCCGTGGGAGTTATCTCCCCTCGCCATTTAGACAGAATATTAATTTAATGAATAATTATGAAAGAATTGTAATAATGATGACAGAATAATAATTATGATGAAGAGCGGCCCTGGCGCCATTTATACTAGATAAACCACCGATGACGACGGGACCAAAAAAAATTATATT
Source organism: Araneus ventricosus (assembly GCA_013235015.1). Taxonomy (NCBI): domain Eukaryota; kingdom Metazoa; phylum Arthropoda; class Arachnida; order Araneae; family Araneidae; genus Araneus; species Araneus ventricosus. Next base: position 23,260 of record BGPR01006357.1, on the reverse strand, counting down.
ATAACTTGATGTCACTTACCTTCGCTATGCCACTGGGTTTTTGAGATCTATGTTTGACTTTTTAGTACAGCGATGCGACGAATAATGATTTGGCCAAATAGGTGAATACCGAATATTCGGTCAAATTTCAGGCCGTATACCTACCTTTTAAAAACATTTCACTTTTGATTATAAATAAAATATTACTCCAATTTTAAATGAAAAAAATAAATGTTATTAAAATTGCTTTTTTATTATTTGCATAAAAATATTAAACCCTTGGTATGCATGTTTCAATATTTACAATACCTTAATTCTGATAATTTCATTCCGCAGTATTCTTTGTTAAATATGTTTAAAAGCACACTTAAAAAATTATAATCCTGAATTTATTCGACCGAATATCTTTTTAGTATTCGGCCAAGCCGAATATTCGGTAAAAGGGCTGAATACTGACCGAATATGCGGTACTTCCTTGCTTCTTAGAAGTGCAGGTGGGCCTATTTTCAATTTTATGGCCAACAGCACATCCGCACAGGGCCCATCTAGAAAACGGGTTCTGAAATTCTGGGTGAAACTCTCCACACTGTGCAGCTAAAATTAAGTTTAATAAAAAAACGTTTTAAAAACATTTTAAATTAGTGAACTAAAAGTAGAACATTTTTATTTTAATTATTTTCTACTTTTTATTCTTTAATATATATTTTATTAAAAATATTACGAAATCGTGAAATCTATTTTTTTTCCTGGAATCCATTAAATGATGGCGAACTAGTACAGAATAAAAATTTGATTTAATTAATCGATTAACTAATAAATAAGTTCTGAAAATATTAAAATAGTGTAATGTCATCAAGAATACGTAAGTACACAAAATTTCAGAACTCTAGCACATTAGTAAGTAAGTTTTAAATTGATAAAAAAATCCCATCTTTACAAACCTGAAACAAATCAAGTTATATAAAAGTGAAGAAGAACGACTGATCAAAATAATCCCAGTAAATTCTGGGGGCTTCATTTTCATAATATTCTGCATAAATAACAAGAATATCAAGAACCTGAAAATCATAATTCCGACCTACATTTTATTTAAATTTTGATCAAATTTCTCGACATAAGAGAATGTTAAATAAAAAATATATAGAATATAAAAACTATTCTGGTAAAATGGTAAAATTGGATAAGTCTTATTGTTATTTCTTTTTTGTAAATAGTGAAATTTATTAAAGCTTACAGTATTTTAAATGTTAAGCATTGTTTTAGATATCTGAGATTTATCTCCCCGTACAATACAATACTAACAGAAAAGTAGAATTATGGTATCTTAAAAAGTTTTTCAACAGAGTAAAAACACCGACAACCGAACTGGGGGGGGGGGGGAATGTTTCGGACAACGATTTTTTCGGTTAAGTCATGAACATCTATTAATATTTTGTATCTATTTAAAGAATGTAATTTTGAATTGTTTTGAGTGTAAAACGAATTCAAAACTCTTTGAAGGCTACACTTACGTTCTTACTAAAGTTAACCCTCCGTCGGGCGCAATCGCCTGTCAGGAACAGGTAAACAAAATACTAATTAATATTGTTAATACCCATTAATTTTAACATTCTAAAATTAATCACTGACTTTCTTGGGGAGGCTTAAATGAAAAAAGTGGGGATATTCTGTGGGGAAAAGTCTCGCCTTCTCAGTTATTTCCGTGCAGTGTAGCACGTGTTTTTTGAATTTGCGGTTTCAGACATTTCGGATAACCCGGATTTCAGTTAACTCGAATTCGGTTAACCAGGGTTTTACTGTAGTTAAAATCAGGATATTTTGATCATCTATTTTTTAAAAGGTAATATGTTGAAGAACTTGCTTCAGTTAGCTATGATGGTATTGATTTTGTCCTGCTATCTTCGTGAATCACACTGTGCGAAGCATTAAATATGAAATGAGGGGTAATTTATTTTTCACAGACAACGTTCAAAATATCTACAGAAGCAAAGTTCACGTTCCTTTCTACTTTGAATGCTGCGGCGTTTCTAGGGTAAACAATTGTCTAGAGGCAACGGAATTTTTTCATGAAAACACAAAACAGACTGTTTTCTTTACCAAAAACATAAATAAATAACGCACGCTGTTTTATTTATGTATCGTTCTACAAAACAAAGATTTTCGCCTCGAGACAATTTGAAACCTTTTTCTGAAATACTAAAATTCACTTTCACAATAGAATCAATTCGTAATCACGCGAGACATGTCAAATACAGAAATGGAGCAAATTACGCATCTTGCAGGAGTGAGAAGGACAAGGCATCTAAAGACAAAGTACAGTTAAGGATATAAACAATTGTTGTCGTGTGCCTACATTGCATCATGAATTGACACCAGCAGTCAACTTGGATGTGGAAAAATTTCAATTAATTGATTTAAAAAATGGCTTACAATTTTAACTTTTTAGTATTTGTTTAACTTAGTCATATTACATTCCGTTTGGAAGCAACAAGACGGCTATTGTGGGACGGACCTCCTAGTTTCGAATCGTGGTCAGATGATGAGAACTAAGTTTGAGCCTACATCTCCCTCTCCAAATTTTCACGCAAAACCAGCAGAAGGACGTTTTACTCTAAAAGTCAGATTTAACGTCCACTAGGCGTTAACACTGTGTATCTATGGTGGAATCGGGTTTCGAACCTGGAACTCTTCAGTACCGAAGTCGAGACTTTAGCGCATGAGCCCAGTTTGACATCTATTAATAGGTAGGCAAGTCAGTGGGATATCCGACCATATTTTTTTCGATGAAGACATTTGGCACACATTAATATCTATCAGTTTTCAATGCTCCTCTTATTCAGATATTTTTGTTGAGTTTAGCCATTTTTCGATGATTTTTTTTTATTTTTAAATGGCTAGTATTAAAATACTTTTTATTTTAGCGATAGGCATATCAGTTAGAAGGTAGAAAAAAAATTTCAATGAAAAGTGACGATTATTTTTTTTATCTAAAAGCGTTGACAGTAACACGAATTTCGAAACAAGATAAGATCGCTATTTTATGATTAATGGAAATATAAATTCATTTTGAATTGCATGGCGAAGTTATAATTCAGCAGAAATGATTTTTAACGCAGGGCGTAAGCGAGTTATAAAAAAAATACAAATTGCTATGCTTCTATAAGAAATTTTTAAACATTTTTACAAATTTTAGGGGTGATATTTAATTTTCGTTGTAAAAGAATGATTTTTTTTACTTCCTTTTCACTCCCCCGGGGGCACTGTGAGTACTAAGTTGCTGCTGGATTAGTAAGCAGGAATTCGCTTCCCCTGGGGGTGTAGTAACGGTGGGGGTTGTTACCCTCCTACCAATGATAGTGCGTGCCTCCTCCGGGAGGGATCGGGCCGTGTCCCGATGATGGGCTCTTAGGACTCCGCCTTAGCACTCGAGCTGTCGTAACAGCCACTGTCAGACACTTTTGAGGTTACTTCACTTTCAATGATTGCTGTGTTTAAACTGTTTGCAATTTTTTCATGTCCTAGCTTCTCCCTTACTGTTATTTCGTTCTATCGATGAACAATAACTTTATAATATTAAAATAAGAGATTATGCTTTGGATCTTTAATATAATAGTCCAGATCTGTCTCTCACTGATCCGGTAACGCTCTGACGTCACCAACAATAAAATTCGCGCCATAGCACTGCGAGACGTTAAACAGCATTATTTCATTACTAAAGTACCTAAATTTCAGTAATTTTAAATTTAAAAAAATAATTGCAGTTCTAATCTCAAATTTAATAGCTCTAAAATAGTGAAATAAAATTTACTAGATTGATATAAAATTTATCTCGCTGTGGTTAATAGTTCCCAAGAAATTTTAAATTTTATTAATCAAATATTTCAAATTAATTTCCGTTTTCAAATAGAAAGTAGTAAATCACGTCAGTGGTATATCATGCGCTTGATATAGTTTGGACGCCACGATGCATCTGATTATTCATTGCAATCGTGATGGTACAATTTGATAATATTTTTTGGCAACGTTAAAATTTACACAAAGACACCTGAAGTAAAAGGAAAATTGTTAAACAACGAAAAATACTTCACACGGAATGTTGTTTACCAACAGGTTTTATGAATAAAGAAATATGTAAATAATATGTAAATTAAAAAAAAATATTTCCTGACATAAAACATATGTTTATTTTATTTGTTTTCAATCAATATATATATATATATATAAACATTTCTCTCATTATATATATCTATTTAAACACGTCAAATTTGACGGAAAATCTCTCGAATGAAGAAGCAATTTGCGCCCGTCATACCATGACGGGTGATTTTCTAGTATTTAATATAATAAGCCTCTGCTGAGAATTTGTCAGAATCAATATAACGTTGAAGGAAAAGCTGATGCTGGTCACTGTTTCTTTTCCCTTCAATCTGCCACCCCATTTGCGGGGCGCCATGAGTAAGTGGATGAGAAGTCTTCGGATAATTAGCGGTTCTAGCTTCCCTAGTGGGCATAGTAATAGTGTGGGTCGAGTTACCCCACTCCGGTGACGGACGGAACCTCATTCGGGAGGGATTGGGCCATGACCGGTGATGGCTATTAAGAATCCGACCTCAGTACCCTGCAGGTACCCTGTTCTTATTGATCCCGAATGCCAAGGCAGGGCGGGAAGAATGCGATTTCCAGTTCTCTCTAATCTTCAATTTAAATAAATAACTTATTTGGTATAAATTATAAAACATATTTATATAAAAACTAACTAATCCCGCGCAGAGCATCTGCACTTCGTTATATGCACACCAAGCATTTTCGGCCAAATTGGCGCATTCCGGTTCCTGACGCTTCGGCTAGCCAAATTGCAGCACTCGTCAACTATCGTCAAGAAAGAAGTTGAGCCAAGGTGGCGATTCAGCTCTCCAAGAAAATTCACCAAGACAAAAAAAAGTGGCCAAATGGTGAGTGTATAACAGAAAAGCAACCAATACAATGTTGACAATAATAAGCTTCATGATGTTCACCTCAATTTCTGAATTTAACACGATTTCTTTCCCCTTCGCCGACTTAACCTATTTTGAGGTTGATCTGAACGTTCTGTGGATCGCCAAAGCCCATGTGCTTCATTTCTAACAGATTTCTTTAGAATAATTTCATCCAAAGTTTTATTATACTGTAAGAAATATTGTGAGCTCTACGTCTTAAACTCATTTAAAATTGTTCCACATCAGATCAAATATAGTAGCAGGCTATACTTATGAAGTTATGCCTAACATGGCTACCGGTTTGGTTTTGGTTTATTGGCGCAAGAGCCATAACATGGCTACCGAATTACCTATATATTCGCGTTCAATTAGACTTTGTTATTAATACTGTTGACAGAAATAGGCGTCTTTTAGATCTCCTTTCCTCTGACTGAATCGAGGTTTCGGTGACTTCGTCTTCTAACTATATTTTGCAGCTCCATTAAAAATCTAATCGACGGTTGAAAAAAATGTTCAATTAAACAGACTGAAAGTTTGTACGGCGGATTGTTTACATTTAACTGTTTTCATTCCACAATAAGTAATAAGCTCGATTTCTGTGCCACGCATGTTAGCGTTTTATATATAAAGATTATTCACTTTCTGTCTCTATTATACATGAAGCTGAAAATATAACATCAGAGAAATACAGTGGGGAAATGTGTTTCCTTCATACGAGTCCCTTTCGCATTCTATTTTGATAGAAAGCTTTTCTTCTAAAACATTCTATAGAGGACAAAACAAGTACTGTGTTTTAATAACCACATTGCAACCAAAAAATATTCTATTTTCCTTTTGTCCTTATAATCTCAGAATAAATGAAGAAAAAGCTAAATGTTTTTTTTTAGTGAGTATGAGATGTTTTTCATTACCCTACCCCAACCTTTTCCAGATTGATTAAGTTGAAGAAAACTTTTTCGGCTCGCAGGTGGATAGTGAAGCGTATATGATACAGCAAACACTGAATAAAAGTGATTAAAAAACTTGGTAATAGCCCGTTACCATCGTTACAAAAAGACAAAAACATTCAATGCCGCGCACATTTTCCCTGTCTTTACTGAAAAGCTCTGTTCAAAAGCGGAGAATCATTCATTCTGTCTATTATAGAAAAGCTTAAATCTTGAAAAGATTTTTCTTTGTATTTTGCAAGTATGTTATGAATGTATCCATTTTAAAAATGTAGTATATTAATCATTACGTCAAGGTGTTCATTTTAGTAATATTTTAGAACGTTGTCTTCTACAAACAAAGAATTTTAAAAAAAAGCATACACTAGATGTCCTTTTTGCCCGATACATCTTTACAAATTTCAGTTTTATTTACGATAGAAAATAAACTCTTCTTTAAGATTTAATGGAAATTTAACGTATATCAAGTAAATAAAAAATACCATATTTATTACTTAATATATATACCTCAACTATAAAGCGTTTATTTCACAATATTCCGCTTCCGAATTCTATGCATTATATGATCAAAAGTATTCGGACATTCTCGAATTTACACATTTTTTCGAATTTCTCCAGAGAGGCTGAAGGAACTGAACTTCGTCCATATAATGAATAGGTTTGAACTCCTATTTTATAGTGAAGATTCAGTTACAAGTACATTTAGGGTACCGACCAGAAATTGGTGAAATGTAAAGGGATTTCGCCTTACCCTGTTTCACAGAAACTGGTAATGATTTGCAAATTGCATCAATGGTTATGCTTAATATGCGCATTGCTTAAACGCATTTTTGTAAAAAAAAGAATATATTCTGGGAAATATAAAAGTTTTCACAAAAAATCCCAAATTTTCCCTCAAGTCTTTTGCTTATAAAACTTATAAAATTCTGAGTTTTCAACCAAATTATACCAAACTTACAGAATGTTAGAGAATATATTAGGGTTGGTTGGTTGTATGAGGTTTAATGGCGCAAGAGCCATTTTTGGCTAAACTGCGCCAAACGTATGGTAGATAAGCAGGATCACGGTACAATATATTAGGAAAGCATTGAGTTAAAATTTCAAATAAATACTTTGAATATTAGAGGAAATATGAGTATTTGTAGTAACTGAGTATGTGGAGTCGTAGCGTAATTTTTCTTTCATAACTTTTTAAAGCCAGATATATAGCGCAACTTATATAAAAATTCCAGTTGAATAACATTAAGATTTAGAAAGACACTGGAATTTCAGTGCGCTGAATTTGTGCACGTCTCCAAGAGAATCTAAATTATGAGGTTTTCTTCTCAAATTAATATTTTTAAACTTGAGTTTTCGAACAATTTTATAGAATTTAATAAAGATTGAATATGCTGAATACATAGGCATACTTATAATTAAATTACATACTTTAAATCGCAGTTCTATTCCTACTATTCAAAGCTTTGAACTTAAAAAATATCAACTTTTGGAAAAAAACATTTTGTTACTCTTAGACACAAGGAGAAATTCTGCTCATTGCAACGTCGGTATCTTTCTAAATCTTATTGGTATTCAACTGGAATTTTTATATAAGTTACGCTATATATTTGGCTTTAAAGCTATGAAAGAAAAATTACGCTACGTCTCGCATGCGAAGTAAAAAACTATTTACTACGAATACTCATATTTACTCTAATGTTCAAAGTATTCACTTGAAATTTTAATATAATACTTCTATGGTATATTGTCACGAATTTTGTAAGTTTCGTATAATTTGATTGAAAATTCTGCATGCTATAAGCAAAAAACATGCGGGAAAATTTTGGATTTTTTAAGAAAACCTTTATATCTTCCAGAATATACGCGATTTTTGTTACGAAAATGCATGCAAGAAATGCTCATATTAAACATAACCATTGATGGAATTTTAAATTATCAGCTTTCTGTGAAAGGGGGCGAGTCGAAATTCCTTCTCATCTTCATCAATTGCTGGTCGGTCCCCTGAATACCTTTGTAACCAAATCTTCACCGTAAAATGTGATTTCAAGCCTATTCGACACATGGTCGAAGTCCAAGTGCAATTCTTCCAGCCATTCCGGCATTTTTTTTAAAAAAATGTAAATCCGAAAGTGTCTGGATACTTTTGATCATATAGTGTATTTTTATTTAAACATCATAGGGGCCTTTCGAAAAAATATTTGATTTAATTTTCAACATATTCAATATTTCTGAGTAGTTTTATTTTTGCATAAGAAATTATTCTCCTTCAAAATAATTTTTTTAGAATTTACACAGGTAAGATAACTTGTTAATTTTTCAAGCACTTATTTATAAAAGACCATATATTTCCATTTGCGTAATTTCAACATATATACAGACTAAAGGAATCACCCTAATACTTGTTTCAAGACTACTATGTTGAAGGAAAATGTGCATTCTTGAATTTTTAAAATAATTCTTTATCATTAAAAATTTAAGTAAAATTTTAAAGTAAAAATTGCAAGAAAATTCTAAAAATTGTTTTTATTTCAGAATTATAACGTTTAAAGCAAATATCCATAGCCCTCCATCCATTATTCTATAACATAAAAGAATATTAATAATGAAATGCCTTTATAAATATGAAATTGACACAATAGGTAACAAACGCCGAAATTCATATTTTGGGATGTGGTTTTTCAAAACAATTTAAAAAAATTAACAGCTACACTTTCCCAAAATTAGTTATTGTACTAAAAGTAGTCTAATGTATTGCTCTTCGTTCAATTTTGCTTAAAAAACTGCATCGCAGCCATAAAAGGACTGGCGGTTTTTAAATAGAAAAGTAAGCAAACTATGACAATTATTTAAGTTATATCTTGCACGTTTCTACAGACGCTTGCTAGTTCACGAATGCTCTTTGCGAAATTAAGCATCAATGTGATATAAATATCTCTAAGGAATAGTTTCAAGATTCGCTTGATAACATTTAGAAATCTGAAATACCTTTCTTCAATGAAGGTGAAATAGAATTTTATTCAGAGGCGTTGGGGTTTTTTCCTTAACATTTTACAGTGATCACATTCCTAGACACATCTGGCAGAACTTAGAAAACGTGTTCATCTTGTTCGTGCAATCATAATCATCATCGAAATCTCAAGTCGCTTGAGATTTGTTTGAGAGATTCCTTGTATAGTCGTGTCACGGCGTGGTGGATGCCTTAATTGAAATGATGATTTTGCAGAAATGCAATTGAAAAAGCACTTATATTTTCCATGTCCCCAGAAAGGGAAAGAAGGCATGCCAACTGGTGGGATGGTAACCGAATGGTTATTAATGAGTGTGTCAGATGAATAATATACAGTTCCAGGTGGCAGTACAAACGATATTCGTCTGTTGTTGTCGATATTCGTTTTTAACATGGTAACTCACAAACGAAATCAGCTAGATGGATAAAATTTGGTATATAATGTTTACACTGAAACTGCAGAATCGTATAAAGTTTTGGACCAAATTCGTCGATTAGAAGAACTTCTCCAAAACATATGCACAGTTTTTTAATTATACTACGAACTTGCACAAAAAAGCTCAATATTCATGAAAAGGTTTTTAACCTGCGCGTTGCCACTCACTCCTAAAGAAAATATCATTTTTTATTCTGTATATTGTTAATTATAACTACAGTGTTTTGAAAATAAACACATTTGATACTTTCAAAGAACAGAGAAGCAGCGCACTATGAACTAATATAGAACTTTATATGATATTTTCTTTAGGAAGCAAAATTGTGAAAATCAGAGAAAAGATATTAAATTACATCACTTTGATTTTCCTTATAATTGTTTTTCTTTAATTTTATGATGTAAAAAATTGTTTTCCCTAAAAATAATTTCCAAAGTTATCTCTAGAAATCATTAAAAATACAGAAAAAAAGCATATAAGTTATCTGGGTCAAATTCATCCGAGTCAAACATCACCTTTCAGGCAGTTTGCTTTCACTAATTCTGTTTTAAATTGATTCCGACATTCAGCGATTTTCCATTTAAAGTAAAAAATCATTTCCTCCAGGGAATCTTCAATTTCATTTTCCTTGAAGTCATAACAAAATCTAATAACGCTTTTAAAAATTCTGATGATTATTTGATAACTCATAAATATTGCTTATACGAAATTCGTATGTCAAAAATGAGAACGCCTTCCGGAGTTTGTATTAGTTGTATTAATGCCCCATTTTGAAGAAACACGAGGGCTATTTGGGGACGAACTTCTTAATCTTGAACCGCGATAAGATGACGTTTATAGGCTGGAATACAATCTGCAAACTGCAACACAACTAATGCAAAAGCAATTCAAAAACCCTTTACAGGTTTACTGTTGGACTTGCAACAACCAAATGAGGCACATAGATACGTTTTGCTTAGTATTCTCACTAAAAAGGTTCCCTTCAAAATTTTATTTTTATTAAAAATTATCCGGAATTTTAATGTTTTTCCTCGATAACTCCGGAGTATATATTTACACCACTTTAAAATTTTAAAAAATTAGATTTTCGGAGTTTGAGTTTTTTGAGTTTTGAGTTTGGTTTTTGTGGCGCAAGAGCCATAGATTTGACCATGCTGCGCCAAACTATATAGAGATCCGTCAAAATAAAAGTATGCAATTAATATTTAAAAATATCAATGGTAAGAAAACACAAAAGGAGCACTGTTTAAATATGTGGATAAAAGCCAATTGACCGCAAAAAAGCAAAAAGGTTCACATGTGGAGCTTTGCCAAGTAAAAGAGATAAATCAACAGAATTCGTTTTAAAAAATTTTAATCGTTGGGAGTTAAAATTCGGACATTCAGAGAGTATGTGTTTAACCGACATACTACAGTTGCATTGAGAGCACATTGGTGTCTGTTCTCCGAACAGTAGATGGCGGTGGGTATATCGAGTGTGACCCACTCGTAGTCTGGTGAGGAGCGTATCCGCTTTCCTGGTCGTTAGAGAAGGCCAAGGTTGCACATGTGGTTTAACAGAGTGAAGCTTGTTATCCGTCTCCGTGTCCCACTGTCTCTGCCATTTTGCATAAAGGAGTACTTTAATGTATTTTTTAAAATCAGTCAAAGGAACGGTGGAATTAGTTATAGTATTCGCCAATTTGGCAGCCTTATCTGCTGCCTCATTTCCCACAATCCCAACATGAGATGGCACCCAACACAATAAAATATTAAAATCACGTGATGCAAGTTTATTTAAAAGATGTAAAACATTTAAAACCAAAGGATGATGATGAGAATGGATATAAAATGATTTGAGAGACTCTAAAACACTTAGTGAATCCGTGTAGATGATGAACTTCCTTTCCATGCAATCAGATATGTTTTCCAAAGCAAGTAAAACAGCAGCTATCTCTGCCGTGAAAACTGAAAAAGAGGAATGAAGTTTAAAAGAAAGAGTTTTATGTGGGAATACAACGGCAAACGAAACATGATCAGCTGATTTTGAACCGTCCGTATAAATTGCAATGAAATCATCATATTCCTGTCTATGTTCAATGAAAATTTGTTGATAAATGATATCAGCCGTGTCGGATTTGATAAAAGTTTGAAAAGGATTTAAAAATTGGACCACAGGAATTCCCCAAGGAGGAAAATTAGTTTTCGGTTGTGGGGTTACATGTAGGTAAAGCAGGTTTAAATCAGAAAGAATGACATGAACTCTTGTAAAAAACACGGGTATGAATGATTTTCTGGCATCTTGTAATCGAAGAAGAAATGGGCGAAGCTTAAAATCGTGAAATGGATGATTCGCATTCGATTGAATTTTAAAATAATAATGCAGTGATAACATTTGTCTTTTCAGTGCAAGGGCCGGTTCGTAACACTCAACATAAAGGCTTTTTACAGGAGATGTTCTGAAAGCTCCAGAACAGAGACGGAGAGCTATATGGTGTACGGGATCTAGTTTCTGTAAAACGCTTTTCCTGGCTGAGCCATAAATTGTGCAACCATAATCAAGCTTGGAGAGTACTGTAGCCCTATATATTTTGAGCATTGAATCTCTGTCAGCTCCCCAAGCTGTCGTTGATAAGACTTTTAAAATATTTAAGGCAATTTCACTTTTTTTTCGCAACTGTTTGACGTGAGGGAGAAATGTGAGCTTTTTATCAAAAATAACCCCTAAAAATTTGATTTCATTTACAAATGTTATAATTTCACCATATAATTTTATTTCTGGGTCAAGGTGCAAGTTCCGTTTCCTGCAAAAATGTACACCAGCTGTTTTAGATGTTGAGATGCTAAAACCGTTACTGTTGCACCATTGTGTAATATTATTTACAGCAGTTTGTAATTGTCTTTGAATAAAATTCATATTTGTCCCTGAACAAGAAATGTACAGGTCGTCAACATATAAATAACCTCTCACAGAAGTTGGCAACTGTTTTAAAATATTGTTAATTTTTAAAATAAAAAGAGTCACACTTAAAACGCTACCTTGAGGAACACCTTCCTCTTGGATAAAAAAGTCAGAGAACTCGGATTCCACTTTTACTCGGAATTTCCTGAGTTTTAAAAAATTTCTAATAAAAATAGGTAGGTTCCCTTTTAATCCCAGATCATGTAAATCTTTTAAAATTCCGTACCTCCAGGTCCGGTCATAAGCTTTTTCTATATCGAAAAAAATTGCTACCAAATGCTTCCTCTGTAAGAAAGAGAGTCGAATGTCTGTTTCAAGAGCAAGCAGGTTATCAATGGTACTCCGACCCTTTCGAAACCCACTCTGGAATGGGTGAAGAAATTTATTTGTCTCCAAGTAATATACGAGCCTGCGATTAATCATTCTTTCGAGTAGTTTACAAAGACAACAGGTCAAAGCAATTGGGCGGTAATTAGATGGATTTTTTGGGTCTTTACCTGGTTTTAATAAAGGAATTATAATAGCCTGCTGCCAGAGGGTAGGAAAATATTGCTCTTGCCAGATACGGTTGTAGAAATGTAATAAAGCGTTCTGTGATTCAGGTGTGAGATGCTTAATCATGGAATAAGTAATACTGTCCGGTCCGGGAGAAGAATCGTGTACAGAGGCAAGACACGACTGGAATTCCAGGAATGTAAAACTGCTGTTGTAGGAAAAATTGGTCCGGGAATTGAAATTTAATTTTTGTTTTTCTGCATTAATTTTGTTATTCAAAATCTGTGGAGGGTAATTTTGGCTACTAGATGTATGAGCTAATGTCGAGGCTATTGAATCTGCAATACCTTTTAAGGAGGAAATTGTTTGTCCATTATGTACTAAAACTGAAATAGCATTATTATTGGAAACACCTGCGGCTTTTTTAACTTTAGTCCACAGCTGACGACTTGAGATTGTAGAAGTTAGGGACGAAACAAATTTTCGCCATGAAGTCCTTCGACTGCAACGCTGGATTCTTCTGGATTCGGCTCTGGTTTTTTTAAAATTTATAAAGTTTTCTGTAGTGGGGCGCCTTCGAAAGATATCCCACGCTTTCTTTTGTTTTTTGTAAGCATGTTGGCAATCCGCATTCCACCAGGGCTTGCTTTGTTTCCTCCGTTTCCCCGATGTTTTAGGAATGGAGCTATCTGCAGCCTCAATTATAGTATTAACAATGTAACTCAGGGCTTCATCGATTGTTGCAGATTTAATTATTTCTGAGTTAATGTTGGAGAGAGAGGTGAACTTTTCCCAATTTGCGGCATTTAAAATATATTTGGGTGGACGGTAAGAATTGTTTGGGTTGTGTCTATTATCTGTAATGATTAATGGAAAGTGGTCACTATTGTATAGATCGTTATCAACAGTCATATTCAAAAAAGGTAATAGGGATGGAGAGCAAATAGCGAGATCAACTGAATGAAATGTTCTTGTTGGTAGGTGGAAATGGGTTTTTTTCATCAGAATTTAAAAGGCATACATTATGGTCTGCAAGAAGCTGTTCGATTTGCAGGCCACGAGAGTTCGAATCAGTGCTCCCCCATAAAGGACTATGGCCGTTGAGATCGCCCAAAATAATAAATGGAGATGGTAGTTGACAGATCAGATTATTGAGGTCGGTTTGACTGATATGTTGAGAGGGGGGTAAGTACAGACTGCAGACAGTTACCAAAGATTGTATCTGAATGCGGATAGCCACAGCTTGAAGATTTGTGTTTAGGGTCAGAGGTATGGACGGGATATGAGTAGCTGCAAGAATAGCGACGCCACCAGAAGCCCTGTCATGATTGTGGTGTTTACTGTAAATTTTGTAATTTCGGATATAATGTTTATCTGTTTTAAGGTATGTTTCCTGAACTGCTATACAGGCGGGGTGGTGTTTGTTTATGATATCTTTTAATTCTGAGGACTTGCTCATAAAACCTCGACAGTTCCATGAGATAAAAGTAGCCATGAACAGAAGGGCACAAGGAAAAAAGGAAAAGTGAACCACCCAAAGGAAAAAAAAAACTAAGAGGAAAGCGGAGGTTCATCGACCTCACTAGTCGACATGTCATCTTCAGATGGATGGACTTTCAGTAATGAATCGCTATCATCATCGTCACCAATTTTACTGGTTTTAAAAGAGTCTTTTAAAAAATCTTCTCTTGAGAGAGATCCGTCTCCAAGAGAAGTTTGATCTCTTTTTGCGGCAAGTATTCGAGCACGTTTATCTTCTTTTGACTCTTTGGCCTGTGCTAACTGATTAGATTTTTTAGTTAATTTTTTATTGTCACGAGGTCTTTTAATTTTTGGTTTGTCAGAAATGGAACTGTTTTCCGATAATGCTGATGTACTGGGTGTAGGTGGAGTAGCATTAGATGCTATTGGAATATTTAATGAATTTTTTGTGGGAGGTACGGGATTATTTGTCTCAGAATCAGTACTTTGAACAATTGGGAGAGCTATTATAGGGGTTGGGTTTAAAGGAGGGCGAGAGATAGGAGAGGAGTGCGACTTTTCCTCCCATGATTTTTTAATGGCAAGAAGCGCCAGCCAGTCAGATTTTTTTACTGTTACTGTTTCGTTATCACTAGTTGGATTTGATATTGTAGGAGAAGCAGATGTATTTCTTACGGCAGTGGGTTGTAATTGTAGAATTTGGAGACTGTTTTGACCTAGAGGAGGTGTAGCTGAAGAACTTAATGCAGAGGAATATGAAATACCTGGTTTTGGGGTTCTGTCCATTACAATCTGTCGGGCTTCTTGAAATGATAATTTTTTTGTTATTTTAATGGTTTGAATTTCTTTTTCTAATTTGTAGCGTGGACAGGAACGGGAAAAGCTGGGGTGTTCACCGGAACAGTTAAAGCATTTTGGAGTGGTAGATTTACAGGTTTGGCTATTATGATCTGGAAGAGAGCAACGGGCGCAATTTTCTTTATTTGATCTGCAAGCTGTAATAGTGTGACCGAACTTTTGACATTTAAAACAACGGATGGGATCAGGTATATAAGGTTTCACTGGACAGTTTATGTAGGCTATTTTAACACTTTTTGGTAACGTTGGGGTGTTGAACGTGAGGATCAGATGTTTGGTGGGAAAAATTTGGCCATTTCGTTTAAGAGTGATTCTTTTGACAGCTATTACATTTTGGTTTTGTAAACAATCCAGAAGATCTTCTTCGAGATCCCTCTGGAATTCACTTTCAGAAACAACACCTTTGGAGTGGTTCAGTGTATGGTGAGGACTGGCTTTTACTTGGATATTTCCTATTTTCTCCAGTTTTAGTAAGTTTTCTGCCTGTTTAGAATTTAAAACTTCAATCAGTAGATTTCCATTGTTTAACTTTTTGATAGACTTTACGTCTCCAACTAATGCCAAGATTGTTTTGTGTATCAAAATAGGTGATGTAGATTTTAAGTCATTGTTTGTTTCAGAACTGATAATAAAAAATTTAGAAAAAGCATTACTGTGTTGATCAGATGAAAAACCCATGCGATATTGTAAGTAATTCAGGTCCGACGGCACCGCCCACCACGGAGCCCAACAAGGGAAGGCAGCCACCGGCTCTGGGAATTCCCAGCCTCGGCGCTTACCTTGGTGCTAGTCGGAACCTATACGCTGAGGGTCACCCCCGGGGACAGTGACCACCCTTAACGCCAAGCCCAAGGAGTGACCCCTTCGCTTGATCCCCTTGAGCAGACCAGCCATATGACTGGGATAC
This sequence comes from Araneus ventricosus, assembly GCA_013235015.1. Classification (NCBI taxonomy): domain Eukaryota; kingdom Metazoa; phylum Arthropoda; class Arachnida; order Araneae; family Araneidae; genus Araneus; species Araneus ventricosus. The sequence goes on along the minus strand of BGPR01006357.1, from coordinate 7,234 downwards.
CAGCCGATTGATACACCGGGGACCGAAATGCACCACCCGTCTAATGGGTCGCCACGCACGGCCAACACGTGGGGGTAATTTGCTGGCCATGAGAAGCAAGAAGCAAACAGAGCGGCAACTGCTTCCCATGGAGAGCTCCCTCGCCTACCCTCGAGGGAAGGAAGAAAAAAGGCGAAACTCAAAAAAGATGCAAAACTCGAAAGGAGAGCAGAGACTAGGGTACCTCGGGGTCGTGAATCCCGTCACATCTGAAGAAGATGTGCCCCTGAGGGGTTAGATTTTCGGAAGTACCAGTATTATTTCCATGCAATTTTCTCCAATTTCAGCAACTTTTTCAAAATTAACTAACTAAACAACTTAACTAAACAAAATTTTGTAGCAATGCTTTTCCTTTATATAAGAGCGTGCAATAAAATAACATTTTTAATATTCAGTGTGTATATTTTGATGACCCTCGTTTGGTTAAACAAAAATATATATTGACTAGCTGATATGCCCGGCGCTGCTCGGGATAAAAATATTTTCGAGTCCAAGTACTTATAACACTTTCAATTTACTACAAGTTTTTTTCGCGGAAGAGTCTTTGTTCATCAACTGAACTTTTGGACCAGCAGTGAAACACCCTTCTTTTTCTGTCCTTAGTTTGAACCACCTGGCAAGAATCTCGAAGTCCTCCGTACTCGATTTTCCCCTCCCCATCATTGCTACGTCAACAGCAGAAACTTTCATATCTTGTATTTTTTGCCATTATCCGGGCTATAATTCTCTTCTCTTCACTTTAGTGTTTTTATCACTGACCGGAAAAACCGCATAGTGTTCTTTTTCTCCTTAGGCCCTCTCCCTCCGGTAGGAAGTGGTATCAACAGTCTTGAAGGATTTTACACACTCATTATTATCATTAAAAAATTTGTAAAATTAAATGAAGCATAGCGGAAAGAGTAATTAACATCATTGCGTTGTGGTGCAAAAATATTGAAAGAGGTATATGCTATGAAATAAAAGCTAAGTAAAATTTCTGCCTTTCTGTTAACAATCAAAGAAAACAATATTTTTATTATAACTTTCAAAGTGGTAAAAATACCGGAATGAAGGATTTGATAAAACGATCAATGGTTTGAATTTAGTTACAATAACAGAAAGCATTGTTACAAATTGTGTATGAAATGAATTTGAAATGTTTATTGAATCAAGAAAAAGAACGCATAACATTTAATTTGAAATCATTAAAAAGACGATTTTCTGCTCTTTAAGATGGTATGTAAATAATCTACGTGAAATATATTTTTCTGAAATTATTGGCGAAAAACTGAGATAAAATGCCGAAAATTGGCTTAATTTTCGTTATTCAATTAAATATCTTAGGAAGTAATTATTTTGAAAGTTTGAAATAGTAGAATTAATCTAAAAACGGACCCCAGAATGGCATGTGCAAATTTCATGTCAAGACTATTCACCGTTTTGGAGGAGTTCTTGAGACAGACCGTTAGAACATCTTTTTCCCCCTCACTTTTTCCTCGTCCTACGATAGGAACCGGACTAAGTAGCCTCGAAGGCTTAGCACACACTCATTAGGATCAGTTAAAAAATTGTGAAAATTAAACAAAACATCTAGAGATTAATTCACTAACGTCATTGGATAACCGTATTAAAAGCTGTAAATGCTACGACAACAGGAAACCGGAAGTGTAAAGTATCCTTTGTTGTTTATGGTCAAAGGAAGCAATATTTTCTTATATTAACTCTAACACTGGCAAAAGCCCGCACGCGAAACAGTAATTAGACTTCAATTTATTTCTATAAGAATAAAAGTATTGTTAGAAATTGCGTTAAATATATATTTTTAAACCTGAATAACAATCGGAAAAAACACTTTATCGCAATGGAATTAATATCATTGAAACGTTATTTTTCTGTTCTTTAAAATGGTATAAAAATAATTTTTGTCTAATAAATATTTCATAAGTTATTGGCATAAAACGGCTAGGCATTAGGCTTAACTGCGGCTAATTTTTGTTATTTATCTTAAATATCTTAAATATCTATCTTTGTTAAATATCTTAAGAAATAATTAACTCCGAAAGTTCAAAATAGTGACAGTTGACCTAGAAATGTGCTCTAGAATGTCGTGTGAAAATTTCACGTCGCTACGGTACACCGTTTAGGAGGAGTTCTTGTGACCGACAGACAGTCCGACAGACCGATACATGTATTTTCTGTTTTGTATTACAGATTTTTGAGTTTATTTCTAATTAACGCTTTAACACATTTCAAACCATTGGATGTTTTTAGGCTGGCATTCTCTTTCTGTAAATTTATGATGTAAATATCGTTGCTCACAGAATGCAACGACTGATGCAATGAAGCCAGACGGAGACAAGACTGACGAATTAAGCCTAAAATATTATGCTATGATTTTCGGACAGGATTCAAATCCCCTTTAATTTTTTTTCAATAAATTTAAACGATCTATAGTACAGATCAGTTTCATTGCGAATCATTATAAAACTGGCTGAATTCACTTCACAATTGGTCTTTCTCGATTTACTAAAGATATGCGCCGAGATTATAGCTTGCTGATTTATGGGGAAAAAATAGGCTAGAGGAAATTAAATAAAAACATTTTATTTACAAATTTTCTAGAGACTGAAGCACAATTGATAAAAAATCATTAATGACAACATATTTGATACAGATGGTGGTAAACAATTAACAAAATAAAGTTTGCTTTTTCCTTTTTGACAAATAAGAATACATTTTCAAACACTTCAGATAAGAGTAACAATATAAAGCACATCAAGGTAAGCACTTAAAATTAGCCCAAAATGCACATAGAATTTTAGGAGCATATTTGAAGACGCACTACATTCAATAAATTTCTTAAAAAGAGAATTTTTCTTTTAAGAATGAATATATAAAATTAAGCAATAATGTAGATTATTTTCAACACATTTAATAAACTTTAGAAGAGCACAAGCTTTATTGAACATAATTAAGAAAAAGAAAACTTTATGAAAAACATTGCATCCATTTTATATTTTTCTGTGAATTGATTAATAATACTTCATTTTTATAAAACTATCGACCTGTAATTAAGTATTGACAATACTATTTATTACTACAGTGAACCCCGCACACTTTTCCACAAACACGTTGATCACCTTTGTGATCAGGCATGGTGATCAAATGTGGTTTCGGGGGGAAACCTGACTAGCTGTCAGCTAATCAGTTACCTTTTTGGCTGGAGCACAAAGAACAGAGGTCTTAATGAAACTAATTTAAATTTCGTAGTTTCCTTAAAAACTTAAATATTTACAGAAAATTAAATAACGTCTTAATGCGAAGTATTTTAACTATAAAAAGTAATCATAAAAAATTTTATCTTTAGCAAAAGAATTGGAATAAATGAGCTATGATTATATATACAAAAGTTAGCGCCTATTTATATAAATTATAATTACTGCTTATTTATACAAAATATATGCATAAAAAATTTAAAGATTGGAGGATTGAAAAGTGATATAGATGAAATAACATGGAGATTATCACTTCCTAGCCAAAAACTACTGCTAGTGCTTCATAAAAATGCTACCAAAAAAGTAACAATCACAAATGTTATTTTAAATAGCATTCAAAATTAGTTGAATATTATACGATTGACATTAAAGTTTTGATTTGTACAAAACTCATGGCTTAGTTACATAAATACGAAAAATTCTGTTGAGTTCTCCAGAGCATAGATCAATCATCGATTTAAAAAAAATATTAATCCATTAGCTGAATAACCGGCGTGTCTCGGGGTGAAAATATTTTCACATGTAATACTTTTAATGTATAAAATACTTTTATATAAAATATTATAACACACAAAACCAACTTATTGTCTAAAACATTTTTTAATTAAAATGAGAATGTCAGTTGAACCAAGCGATTTTTAAAAATTGCCGAAAGCTAACTTTATCCATAAGTTATTAATTTTTAAACAATGATATAAATTTAAATAAGTATTCCAAGTGTCAACTCGGAGGAAAATAAAATGCGATAAAATATCCAATATTTTCATTCAAGAGGAATGGCAAAGATTTATTATAATCGGATATATTTTTACCGATATCACATTTATTCTATGCCCGATTTTGTTTGCCAGGCATACACACTTCACAAGGAGGGGTCGCCAAGTTTACTGACATGAGAAGCCCCCGTTTAATTACGCAGTGGTCTCCGCACCCCTGACAACATATTAACCCTTTACGACCGGTGATGTCAAATTCCATCATCGAAGTAATCTGCTTTTAATAATCAACAGATGTCATCACTCCCACTCGTATTGCACTTGCATGTTATTAGGTGGCAACATGATCTGGATACAAATGAATAGCGCAGAAAATATATCACCATATACAAATATTTATTAATTTTTAATTTCTTATAGTTATTATTCATTTAATACAAATCATTTGGGTTGGAAAGGGTCAAGAGGTACACTATTTAACGGTTCCTTTTACCCGATGACGAGTAGCATCTCTAAGAGCACTTGCTGCAAAATACTTATTCTCCGAAATGTTTATTCTTAGTTTTCTAAAAGTTTTTTTTATTCAAGATTCTGCAATAGGCAGGAAAATTCTGATAAAGCAAGAATATTGCAAAAATTTAGCCCATGAGATTTGGAGAAATATACAATCATTAACCATCAATGATCATTGAAACCATAACAACAGAAATTTTAAAATGACGTTTTCCCAAACAGTTTATTTTTGGTTGGTTGTGTTGGGTTTTTTGGCGGAAGAGCCATAAAGTTGGCCATACTGCGCCAGAAAAAATGTAAAATCACGTCAAGAAAAGGTTAGAAGCAGTAAAAAGTCATGATAAAATGTCCAGGTAATAAGCAAGTTTAAAAGTGACTATAAAAGCATGAAAAATGTGCAAAGTTAACATTAAATGAAAGAATAAAAACCAATGGATTTTAAGAAAGGAAAAAGCTTTTCATGTGGATAAGTGCCAATCAATGTCAAGGGGTAACTGAAGTTGTCTGAAAATAGCGCAGTCTTTTGCGAGGTGGAAAAATGGACATTCCACAAGAAAGTGGATAACAGAGGAGGAGCAGCCACAGTGTGTGCAAGTGGGGGCCTATTCTCCCATTAACAAGTACCGATGTGTAAGTCCTGGTATGTCAATGCGCAAGCGTGTCAAAACTATCGCTTTTCCGTTTCTCATGGAAGGTAATTTTCAATCACTGGTTTTCGCACCGTGTAGCTTATTTTTGAGTTCAATGTTCCACTGCGTTTGCCAGCTAAAATAAAACTGGTACTTGATATGTTTTAAGATCGCATGCAGGGACGGGCGTGTTGTAAAAGCAGATGCCGACTTAGCGGCCTTATCTGCATTCTCATTTCCTCTTATTCCCACATGGGATGGTATCCAACAAAATAAAACAGGGCAAAACCACGAAAAGAAGATTGAATAAGTTTCTAAAAAAAACCCCGCTAAAACCAATGGGTGGCTCTGATGATTCGATGACTTTAATGACTGTTGGTTGTGGTTGTGTTGAGGGTTTTGGCGCAAGAGCCATAAAGTTGGCCTACTGCGCCAGAAAATGTAAAATCCATGTCAAGAAAGATTAAATTTGTATAGACTAGAAAACACATGTGCCGAGCGGTTAGAAACAGAAAAAAATCATTATAAAATGTCCAGGTAATAAGTCAAGTTAAAAGTGACTATAAAAGCATGAAAAATGTGCAAATTAACATTAAATCAAAGAATAAAACCAATGGATTTTAAGAAAGGAAAGCTTTTCATGTGGATAAGTGCCAATCAATGTCAAGAGGGTAACTGAAGTTGTCTAGAAAATAGCGCAGTCTTTGGATGAAAAAATGGACATTCCACAGAAAGTGGATAACAAGAGGACAGCCAACAGTGTGTGCAGAGTGGGACCTGTTCTCCCATTAACAGAGTACCGATATTGACAGTCTAGTATGTCCAATGCGAAGCGTGTCAAAAACTGTATCGCTTTTTCAGATTTCTCATGGAAGGCCAATTTTTCAATCACTGGTAATTCACTGCGTGTAGCTTATTTTGAGTTCAATGTTCCACTGCGTTTGCCAGCTAAATAAAGCTGGTTACTTGATATGTTTTTTTAAGATCATGCGAGGGACGGGCGTGTTGTAAAGAAGAGATGCCGACTTAGCGGCCCCTTATCTGCATTCTCATTTCTCTATTCCCACATGCGGGATGGTATCCAACAAAATAAAACGGTAAAACCACGAAAAAGAAGATTGGAATAAAGTTCTAAAACGCTAAAACCAATGGGTGGCTCTGATGATTCGATGACTTTATATGACGATTGGCTGGTTGTGTTGGTTTTTTTGGAACAAGAGCCATAAGTTGAGCCATACTGCATAGAAAATATAAAATCCATGTCAGAAGATTAAATTTGTATAAAGACTAGAAAACTACATTGTGCCAGGTTAGAAGCAGAAAAAGTCATTATAGCAGGTAATAAGTAAAGTTTAAAAGTGTCTATAAAAGCATGAAAAAAATGTGCAAAGTTAACATTAAATCAAAAGGAATAAAAACCAATGGATTTTAAGAAAGGAAAAAGCTTTTCATCGTGGATAGTGCCAATCAATGTCAAGAGGGGTAACTGAAGTTGTCTCTGAAAATAGTACGCAGTCTTTGCGAGTGAAATGGACATTCCACAAGAAAGTGGATAACAGAGGAGACAGTCACAGTGTGTGCAAGTGGAGACCTGTTCTCCCATTAACAAATTACCGATATTAACAAGTCTAGTATGTCCAATGCCAATCGTGTCAAAGTAATATCCTTTTCGATTCTCATGGGTAATTTTCAATCACTGGTTTCACTGCGTGTAACTTATTTTTGAGGTTCAGATTCCACTGCGTTTGCCAGCTAAAATAATAAAAGATGGTTCCTGGATATGTTTTAAGAATTCTTGTCACAGGGACGGGCATGTTGTAAAGGCAGATGCCGACAGCAGCCTTTATCTGCATCTTCATTTCCTCTTATTCCCACATGGGATGATCCAACAAATAAAACATTAAAACCACGAAAAGAAGATTGGAATAAAAGTTCTAAACTAAAACCAATGGGTGGCTCTGATGATTCGATGACTTTAATGACTGTTGGTTGGTTGTGTTGAGGTTTTTTTTGGCGCAAGAGCCATAAAGTTGGCCGCCTGCGCCAGAAAAATGTAAATCCCATGTCAAGAAGATTAAATTTG
>BGPR01006356.1:14527-81304 GCA_013235015.1 Araneus ventricosus | reverse complement strand
ATTGACAAAGATTAAGGAGTGGTAACATCTTTAATAATTCTTTGAAGTATAGGTAGAAATAGTCATGTGTAGGTTTTATTCTAAAAGAAGTTCAGCTTTAGTAATAACATATACAAAATATTATGCTTTTAATGTTTTTGTACATCCAAATAAATAAAGAAGGAGGTTGAGAATGCTCAAATTCCATTTACTTTCAATTCCTTTTCTTTTATGTTTTGCTATTCAAAATCCATGCAAGAAATTACGAACTTAAATATTTGCATTACTTATTATTGAAATACTGGAGGGAAGGAAAAAATTATTTAATCTGTTTTGCTAGATAAACCTAATTATATTTCACTTTGAGTAAGTTCCAGTGTAGACTAATATGGAGCTTTCCTATTGCAGCAGTGAGAATATATTTCTATAGTTCTAAGTTTTGGCTATCATAAAATTTAGTTGGTTGTTTAACTTATATCAATGCCAAACAGTTATCTCTAATAATAAAAACTAAACTAAAACTCTGTTTACATTTTGAATGTTTCTTTTTTATAGCTTCTTGCAGAGTTAGAAGATGAAAAACGTAAACATGCTCAAGACACTGCTCAAGGAGATGATGTAACATATCTATTGGAAAAAGAGCGTGAGCGTTTGCATCAAGAAAATGAATTTGAACGTCAACAAAACAGATGCATGGAAAAAGATATTAAATGCTTACAAGAAACATTGGAACAAGAAAGATTAAGACAAAAGCAAATTGTGTTATTGCTACTTGCAGAAAGAAAGCGATTAATATTTCGATATGCTGAAGAAAAGCAAAAATGTGACCGATTGTCTCAGGTAACCTTTACCCTGAATCCGTAAATTAATATTACTTTCAGTTTTAAAACCCTTTTGTAGAAAGAAAGTTTCAAATGGAAACCTTTCCTAGAAATCACATTTATCTTTGTCAAAATAATTATATTGTGTCATTTACAAAATTTTAATGATTTGTGCTTTATAAAAATCACACATTAGTATGTCAATATTTATATTCTTAATTACTTTTCTACTTTTATTTCAGCTATTATTAAAGATAACTTTCAGTTTTAAATTAAAATGTGAAAATTTTGTATGAAATAGTAATTTTATTAGTTAATTTTCCTGTTTCCTTTTGTTTAAAAGGCTATTTATTTGTATGTTGTCTATCTCTCTTGTGGGGTCAAAAACTCTTAGTGCTTCAAGTTTGAAATTTCCTTTCTAAAATATGCAAGTTACATTATTTCTTTTCAAACAAGCTAGGTTTTTTTTTTTTAAACAAAATACTGAATTTCATTTTAGTGTACTAGATATGAAGTAAATCAAGTGCAAACTACTGAAAGTGTGCGAGTCCCCCTCCCCCAATGTTGACAAGATATACAGGCTAAACTAAAAAAAAAAAAATCCATTAGAAGCTCAGGGTTCGTACGCGTCCTTACAAGTCCTTATTTTTACATTTAGTCCTTAAAAGTCCTTACAAATCCTTATTTTTATGCCCTATTTTTAAAAAGTCCTTGGAAGTCCTTACTTTTTGCCACCTCAGCTAAAGCAAAATACATGCAGTATTTAGAAAGTGCAAGATCCGAAGAAAAAACTGAAACAAAACAACTGAAACGAAAAGCTCTAGGAGGAAATAGATTTTTTAAAACAAAAGAAAATGTTCCAAACCAAATACACCAAACAAATGGGAAAGCAAATGATTTAGCTAATGAGGCTGAAAAGTCAAAGGACATAAATTTATTTATTCAATCGCATGAACTAAGAAAAACAATTACCGAAAAAAATTTAAATAAATACCTTGGATGTAAAATTGAATGAAAAAGGTTTGGAATTAAAAGATATTTAATTTGATTACCAGTTTTATGTGTTTTTTCATCAATTTATTAACTCATATTTTTAAGAGTTTTGTTGTGTTAAATTTGTAATGTATCTTCTATGTTTTATATTATACTTTATCATCTAAAAAGTCGAATTTTCAAAAATGAGACATTTTATTTAAAAATGCGTGCAACAATTCGTTAAGTTTATTCAATTTAGAGGTCCTTATTTTTTGGTTTTTTTTAGTCCTTGATTTTCTTTTAAGGAAGTGTGTACGAACCCTGAAGCTACTTGGCTAATATTTGCTGTAGTCAGTTGCTTTAATAATTTTCAATTCTTTTCATATTTTTACTTTCTCGTATATGAAGTATACAAAGAGAAAGTATTGTAATCGTCAAAAAATTCGAACTCAATATTTTGATGAATCTCCACGTTTTAGACTTCTCCGAGTCTGAAAAACAGAATTTTGAAATTATGTGTGTCTGTGAACACGATAACTCAAAAACTATTAAATCTACAGGGATGAAATTTGGTGTGTGGTCTTGACACATAATTTGTAGGTTTCTATCAAATTTTGGACAAATTCCGTCCAAGGGAATAATGGTTATTATTGGTTATAATGGCCACAGGTGTTAATGTAAACGTGATAGCTCACAAACTTGAATAGCTAGATAGATAAAATTTGGTACACAGTTTTATCATCAGAAATGTAAGTCCATATAAAATTTTGGGCCAAATCCGTCAAAGGGTTGTCAGTCTGTATAATCGCATACTTGTAAAAATTATATCTCATAAGCCCTTTGGCTTAGATAAATAAAACTTGGTATCATGAATTCTAACATTAATTATATATCTGTTCCCAATTTTCATCTCAGGTGGTTAAAAAAGGAGGTGTTCATTGCGTATTCAAAAGTAAAAAAAAAAAAAATTGATCTCCACGCGCATGCGTACTGGAAGCAATCTCTGTGCATGATATTTAGCAGCTTCATGACGAAAGGCTTATTGCTTAATGACTCCTACTTGGCGCTTTTTTATTCCCTTTTGGCTTCTTTTTCTCCCTTTTGTCGAATTCTGATCCTGCTCAGATTATTTCATTTCCGTTTGTTTTGTTGTTTTTACGTGTCCTGGAGAAACTTGTTGTGTTCTGGGAATAGAGCAGATTCGAAATTTTTATCTGAGCGAGGGTGCGGGGAACTGACATGCTATACAAGAGTTTTAGAGAAATGAATATACGAGAAAGTTATAAAATAAAGGCCACTCCCACCGGTTTATAATGAAACTATTGCAATTTCTTAAATATTCTTATATTGATAATATTGCACAAACTTCAATTAAATATTGTACATATTCAGTAATCATCTAAAAAAGTATGTGTGCATATTTTTGTTCTTGTTTCATTTAATTTAGGTAACATTAAATACTGAACATCTTTAATCCAAAAAAGAGTTTAATATTAAACTTAAAATTTTATTTCAATTGATATTTGTTCAAATTGATATTTATTCTAAAAGTGAATAAATTATGCTGTAAGTAGTTTTTTAAATGCCTCTCTTAGTATCTAAGTGTGCCTCCTTCTCCAGTATTATTTATAACTAGAAAATCACCCGTCATGGTATGACAGGTAGGGTGGGCCAAAAAAACCTTTTTTTAGAAATCGATTTTGGCATAGTGCGGAAAAGTTGTGTAATAGATCTGTTAAAACCCTCCAAAAATTTCATCAATTTCGTTTAATATTTAGCCGTGCCCCTTTGACATTGAAAAACAGAAAAAGAAGAAAAAAATCGTTTTTTGTGAAAAAAATATTTTTTGAAAAAAATTCCAAAATTTTTCCTGGCATACAATGAAAATGTTACATAATGGTCAGTTTGAACCCACAAAAAATGTTATCAATTTCTTTCAATATTTAACCGCGCCCCTCTGACATGAAAAATTGGAGAAAAATGAAAAAAATATCGGATTTTCTAAAAAACCATACTATGAAAATTATTTTTCGAAATTAGTATTGACATTTAATGATTAATTAAATAGTACTATAAACAATAATAATTCTATAATTATTACGAAATTAATACCAGCATATTTTTTCTTGAATTACACGCGGATAGAGTATAGATTAGAACAAAAATTTACAAATTTGAAATCTATATAATAATACCTCGTGCATATTGAATATTAAGTGTTAAAATAATATTATCCCTTGTTTTCAAACGTTGGAAGTTCTTTCCTTGCTTGCAGTTTGGCACGAATATATCCATCTCTTGCAGTCTCACCACAAACTTTCATTCCAGCTTCAGATATTAGTTTAACACATCGTTCAACAGATTGCATGTGACATAGAAATTCCTCGAAACTTAGTACTGGAAACTGTTCTTCTTTGCACATTTCTTTCAAGTCTTTGTCCTTTATATGCATTGTAAGAGGGGGCTCTGTTACAACACAATTTGACCAATCAATTAAATCATTATAATCGGCTGCTTCGAAATTGAGTTTAGGAAGCTTGAACAAACGCTAACCACCCGAGTTCGTCTTCTTTTCTCTGGCGCCGAGAATACGCCTTACTGCTAATTCCCAGATGTGCTTTCTAGTTTAGGCAGTTATCAGTTTAGTTATCAGCAGTTTATCCCCCTAAAAAGCTATGTATTTCTTGTAAAGGTTATCAACATAAGGTATACAGTTACTTGCTGGATAAATATTGGTTTAAGTCTGGTAAAACAATCATGTAGCATTGTTAATAATAGGTGTTTGGGATGCGCAAAATATGCATTATTTGAGAATACTTTGTAAATAATTTGCTTAACATTGTCTGGAAGCTGCCTTTCAAGGGCAATCATTTTCCAGAAATGTTGGGCACATTACTGGCAATTCGATTTCATTTTTATCTCAAACCACATTGGAGCATATACCAGCATTACATACTTCACGAGTATTATGAGATTCTGTGATGGACATAGAATGCCAATGTATAACCGTAACAAACAGTTTTGGGGTCAGCCATCGTGCATGACTGAGTTTACCTGGGCTATTGTCAGTCACGCTAGAAGAGCAACTACCATCTTTTATGGCAAGACAGATGCGATACAAATATTGTTGGTCAGTACTCAGTTTTTTTATATCTTTCAGATCCAAAGGCAGAAGAGTACAGTCCATTTGATCAAATTTGACAACTGGACTTTTTTTGCATTCTTTTAGAAGCAATCCAATAGGTTCAGAATATGAATATGGTCCCTTTGTGGAGCTGTCCATTTCCAGAATGAGGTGCTTTAGTGGCAACTCATTAGTATGTAGTATACAGGGATGAGATTCTTCCGCTTTTTCGCTGATTTCCGCTTTTTTGTTATTTTGGAGAAATTTCCGTTTTTTTCTCTCAAAATTCCATCCCCCCCCCGGTTTGGCTTTTTTTTTTTTTTTTTTTTTTTTTTTTTTCCCGCCACAAAAATTTACTTTTTCTTCCGAAAATTCCGCTTTTACACAAGGAAAAGAAACCTTTCTATCCTCCGTTTTTGAAAGAAAATTCTGGGAAAATATGCTCGACCATGCGGCTTGACTCCACCGGCTAGGAAACTAGCTGATTCATCTTCTATTGACGAATCAACATTATAGCGGCAAGCTCTACAAGGATGAACATTCCAACATATTATGTGCCATTCAAAGTATTAAGTACCACCTTTTTGCAGAAAACAAAGCCTCTGTGGCATATTTTGCAAAAAAAAAAGATTTTTTTTTGCATGAACATGTTGAAAAAAATTGGTTGAAAACTTAAGGCCATCTTGTAGGGCATACCAAGATGAAGAAATAAAAAAATGGAACAAAAACAAATAAATAAACTACATAAAAAAAAAGAGAAACTCCTGTCAAAAGAGGTATTCCGTCTTGTGCCCAATAAACTGTAAAATAGCTGTCATGGCTTCAAGGCACAGGGGCATAGGGCAGTGTTCTGTCAAAAGAGGTAGCTAAAAAGCTGTGTGGAAATGCAGCAAAAAGACAGAGAATAAGACATAAAAAAAATGTTCTCAAAATAAAAAATAAAACCGATTATTTACCTAGGCACCTGTAGTCCCGACAACTATACCAGTAATTAAACAAAGAGATACTAATGAAGACTGTGCAAAAACTTTAGCCTCTACTGAAAATAAACTTGCAGAGGGTATAAACACATCCTTTATTGAAGAAAAATCTGCTAAAGATAGGAGACCTCCAAAACAAGGGGTGAAGCGTGTTAATGGAGATCTGTTACCAACAGAAGCCACACAAATAAAAAAAAACGAAATAAAACCATTTCTTGAACAATTAAGGAAATGTTTCAAATAACAATAATGCTAAATGAATCTGTCATTGTAACTGTACAATTTCTCGACCCCTCTCAGTTTATAAGGTGCATAATAATTGTTCTGTTACTTTTGCAAAAATAAAAGAAATGAAACAGAATTCAGTATATGACACATTATTATAATTTATAAAGAGCTAATACACTACACAATTGCATGAAGCAAAAGAAATTATTTGTCCTTATTTTTATTTATTTTTTGAGATAACTTTTATCAAAAAGCTATTAAATATAATTCTTCTCAGACTTCTGTTGGGTGAATGTTGCATCTCAGTGATGCGCAGGTGGTAAATATGTTTTAATGTCTAATTTTGTATTTTCTGATGCCCCTGATGATGTGTTAAACTTGTTTGTTAACTTTTAATGTGAATGATTTAATAATAATTTAATATTCTTTTTCTTATTTATACATACTGAATTATAAATAATTAAGTTATTAATTATTATAGTGTAATATTTTCATCATGTTGCATGTTCTGATGTTTTACTTCTTAAAAACGTCTTTCGCGTATAAATTATGGTAGAAATTTTTTTGCTCGCGTATGATTTCAGTCTTTTTTCTTTTTTGCCAATCTCATCCCTGAGTATAGATATATTCCATTGTAATGGTCTTCCAATGTATGTCTCAAGCAAACGTATTACTCTTCCTTTCCATCCCGTATTCACATTTGCTCTGTCACATTCGATAACCGATAGGTTCTGCAAACTCATATTATACGTTTTTGTAAATTTGATAATACCTTGGGCTATTTCTTTTGCACTTTCACCAGCAGTTAATGATATATTACATGTATACTTGCAACTTAGTTCCTCTATTAATGCTACATGTGCTTCTGATGTTAAGGATAGGTTATATTTGCATGCGTGCATATTTTTAAATCAGCAAATAAAATTGATTGAATTTTAGGTGCGTTCTAATTAATGCATTACGTAATATTCCAGTACTAATTTCAAAATGACTTTTCAAATTATATTTCTTTTTTTTAAAAACCAATTTTTTTCATTTTTCTCCAATTTGTCATGTCAGAGGGGTGCTGTTAAATATTGAGAGAAATTGATAAAATTTTTTGGGGGTTCAAACTGACCATTATGTAACATTTTCATTGTATGCCAGTAAAAATTTTGGAATTTTTTTCAAAATATATTTTTTCACTAAAAACGATTTTTCTCTTTTTTTTTCTGTTTTTCATTGTCAAAGGGACGCGGCTAAATATTAAACGAAATTGATGAAATTTCTGGAGGGTTTTAACAGATCTATTGCACAACTTTTCCACACTATGCCAAAATCGATTTCTGAAAAAAGGTTTTTTCGGCCCACCCTAATGACGGGTACAAATCGCCTCTTCATTCGAGAGATTTCCTTCAAATCTGACTTGTTTAAATAGATATATATATGCAAGAGATGTTTATCATTGATTAAAAACAAATAAAATAAACAGGTATTAAGATAGGAAATATTTTTTAATTACATATTATTTACATATTTCTTCATTCAAAAAACCTCTTGGTAAACAACATTCAGTGTGAAGTATTTTTCGTTGTTTAACAATTTTCCTTGTACTTCAGATGTCTTTGTGTAAATTTTAACGTTACTAAAAAATACGATCAAATTATATCATCACGATTGCACTAAATAATTAAATGCATCGTGGCGTCCAAACTATACCATGCGCATGATATAGCACTGACGTAATTTACTATTTTCTATTAAAAAACAGAAATTAATTTGAAATATAGGATTAATATAATTAAAAATTTCTCGGGAACTATTGATCATAGCGAGATAAATTTTATATCAATCAATAGAAAATTTTATTTCACTATTTTAGAGCTATTAAATTTGAAATTAGAATGACAATTACTCTTTTAAATTTAAAATTACTGAAATTTAGGTTCTCTAACAATGAAATAATGCTGTTTAACGTCTTGCAGTGCTATGGCACGAGTTTTATTGTTGGTGACGTCAGAGCGTTACCGGCGGATCTGGGCTATTATATTAGTAATGGTTATCAAGACCACAATTGCCTGGTAGCTGAGTCTTTGTTTTAAGGTCAGAGAATCATGGGTTTAAAAGCTCATGTGTAAGAGGCCTGGTTCATGTTACATTTGGCATCATGGGTCAAATCCAAGGTAGAAGTTTGGAAAGTTGAGTGCCTGCTTGTGGTGTACAAAGAAGACAATAAAAGGAACACATAAATGTTTTAACACTTGATTAGTTCTCACTTGAAAGCTATCAAGAGTAAGTGTATGGATTATAAGTTGCATCAAGAGTAGGTGTTTCCCACTCTCTAGTCAGCATGCAAAGAGGGTTCCCGATGTAATGGAACTCTCCAAAGATGGACCATGCTTCTAGTGCTAACAGGGCCGGCCCGAACAAAAGCAGGGCCTGGTGCAAAGTTGATTTGCTGAGCCTTGAAACAAATTTCATGCAATGAAATAATTATTGCATTTTGTTATTTATTACATTGGTATAATAAGGACTTAAGGAATACATGAAAATGATATATAACTAAAAATATATTTTATAAATTTAACATTTCAATCACATTCAAAGTCTTTCACAAATCAAATAACAAAAGAAATTACTTCATAAACTCATAAAATACAATTTGGAATGCGACTTGCTAGAATTAGGCAACAATATGTTATTTTTGTTTCATTTTTCTTGCATTCATTAAAGAAATTCGTTGATAATATAATCTTAATTTAATTTTATACCTAATTCAGATTCAACAGATACCATGGCTATGAAAATGAATCGTTCTTAACAAATGCTGGATCTCAAGTAATTTTTTTATTGTTTTCTATTATGAGAGAGATATTTTTGCTGGTACATTTGTTATTGCTAAGGTTAAGATATTTTTCAGAACAGTCATAAAATTTGGATACAATTTAAATAAATTATCGACACTATTAAAATCGAGAGTAAACAAATGTATCTCTGTATGTGAGGCTATCTTTTCACAAACCGCTGGAACGCAGAAATGCGCTGAAAGTACCAAAAGATAGGAAATAATTCTAGGAATCCATTCTGACAATTTAATTTCCAAAATTACAATTATTTTAAAATTCCAAAATGAATTAATCTATCGTGCAGGTGTTCCGGTGTGTTCTCGCATTTTTTATTTATTTCTCTTCATCTTTATGAACCGGAGTAACGGAAACTGGTTTGTTTAAAAGATTTTTTTTTCTTTCTTACTGAGCTTCTGTGTTTTGATTTATAAACATCAGAAAAAATAATTTTCTAGCATTTTTTTCTTTCTTTTTTTTTGTCTTATGATGTTTTATTTCGCAATGTTAATGTTATAAGGTAATAAAAAGACTACATTTGAAAGGATATTTACGATTGTTGGGGAAAGTAAGTGACAGTATTTGTTGAAAGAAACAGAGGTGGGCATATGAAAAAATATTGATCCTGATGCCTCGCATGACCTCGCTTCTTCTCTCCACCAGGGAATGACACATTATTCAAGATAGCCTGGAGTTGCACGGGTTATCTCAAATAATGCGTTGGGCTAGTTTTTAAATAAATATTGTAATACTGTGTGGCAAAACTCGTCGACAAATTTTGATTTCATTAGATAAATCAATATCGCCTTGCAAATTTGTATTTAAATATTTGCAGCATCTAAGAAGATCATCTTCAGACACTTCGTGAATATTATCCTATTTATATAAAAATCCATATGACGTCTTTTGCTTGTGATAAATTTCGAATATTTTCTAAAAAGAAAAAAAAATGACATTATTGATTATGACTAGAAAATGGATAATTAGCAGATGAAATAGACTGATCGGTTGCTTCAAAGAAAAATTGCTTTTTTTTCTCATCCAGTTCTTTGATTCTTAAATTCAGGTGTCGCCTTCAACTAACTATTCAACTATTTTCTTGGCAGTTATTAAAGGAGATATGAATGCCAATTCACAATATTTTTCAAAACGATATTTTTCGTCGACAACATTTTTCTGTCAAGTCTTTTGACGTTTCAACACAAATCGTTCTTGTAAACAGGGCCGGATTATCAAATTGGCAACTGCCTAGGCGCCCAGTAATTTTTTTTTTTTTTTTGGAAGGGGGACTCCCAATGCCTCATTTTCTTTACTATGCATTATTTTCTAGAAAATTTAATTTAGTGCTTTCATTTTATTTACAAGAGCTGTATACTTGAACTTATTCAAATTGAATGAAGTATTGCTTAAATTTCAGAATATTATTCTTGGGATTTTTTTATCATGTTGTCAATTTCGCAAGCAAATCTGTGTGATCCGGTTTGTTTTACCATTTTGTTGGCTGCAAAATAACCCTGCAGATTTTCTATTAGATTATTTCGACTGTATAAAAAAGTTTTGTAATTTTTTCATGATTCATTTTTAAAAAGATTACTTTTAACTTTATTTCTGAGATATTGAAACCACTATCCTGAAGGTGATCGGCAAATGAAATATATATTTTTTATTTTAGTCTGTCTTAATATTTGTTACTTAATAACTGCTTATATATATAAAAAAAAAATTGTTTTGAAACTCAACCGAGCTTGAACCGAAACTTGTATTGCCTATACTGCCCTCCTAAGCTTAAAAGGCATATCTCAATTTTTTTTTTTTAATTGTCAGAATTTTTCTACTTAATAATGTTTGTGAGCTGCTCGACATTATTCCTAAGCAAAGATACTGCATCTTATTAAGAAATAGTAGAAAACCAGCAAAGAAAAAATGTGTATCTCAGAAAATGGCGCAATGTGCATTTAATAAAATGTTCATAGCCAAATGTTATAGTTTTTTTTAGATAAGTCTTTTAGGGTTAGGCTGTATAGGCCCCTATAGGGCTTAAACCTTCCCTGCTTGTATATTCACATCATTTTCAGAGTCATCTACATTAACATATCTTAAAATAACAGGCAATTGTTCTTGATGGCACAAGTTTGGAGTGCAATTTAATAAAATTCTGAAATGCTTAGCTTTCGTAACTAAATTTATTGTTTCCTTTTTAACTAAATATAAAACAGTAGTAACTTTTTAAATATAAAATTATAGTCGCTATTTATACACAAACAGATTTTAAATGTTGTGTTTCATTTTTAACTATTTTTTTTCTGTCAATAGTGTTTCTCAGTTTGAAAGTCTTCTCAATTTGTAACAGTTTGTAAGTTATTCTAATTCTTTCATGACTTTAAACTTAAAGAACCCAACCTTGCCTTAAATTGGTCAACATAAAATGTGCACAAATTGCATAATTATATTCAAATGTATGCATATTTGGATTTTAATAACGGAAGCATTTTCATTTTGCAAAATCAGTCAGCGGCGCAGGGCCTTTAGAAAATGCGGGGCCTAGTGTGTTCGCGGGCCCCCCCCGGGGGGGCCGGCCCTGAGTGTCAACAGGCTATCTGTATGAGGCAAGCCTTTATGCAGTCTATTTTTTCAATCGTGCAGAGCATGATGGTATGATTTTTGGTATATAGTCGTTAAATTCATTTTAATGGTCTTAATGCTGAGTGTAAGAGTATTTATTCATTGTTAATGCATGATTCAGGAGAAAATGCATCTGATTTGGACTGTTATATGAACTTTACTATCAACAGCTCAGGATGAACTTTACCTACACTCCTCAAAACTTCAAGATGTACATCAATGTTTTTTAAATTAATATGCTTAAGATGAAAACTGTAAGAGGCTGGTGATCAGGTTGCTTTCTTATTATAGCTCAGTACATATACTTAAAAAAAGTTATCAGATTACTGATGTGAATTATTTACTAGTTTGCAAAACATTTAATAGTGATAATCATATAAATGTAATTGCTTTTTGTTAGGATGTGTAATATCGTGCACCGTTATTAAACATCTGTTTATTTACCTTCTGTTTGTTTATTAATTTCAAGACAGAAATGGCATTTATATTCTTTGCATTGCAAAATTAATTTCATTTTATTAAATTCTCTTTTGCAGATACTTTGTGATGAAAAAGGAAGAATTGCTGACATGGTTGACGGATTAGAAGAGGAAAGCAAAAAATCTTTGCAGATGGAGGCAGAACTGGAGAGACAGTTGTGTGAATTCGAAATAGAAAGAGAACAATTTAAAGCAGATGTAACAGAATTAGAATCAAGGAACAATGAATTGACTCTTGAAGTTCAAAGGCTACAGGAAGAGCTTGAATCTCAGAAACAAGCTGTCAGTTCTAGTCTTAGTTCACAATCTCAGTTAGGAGAAGGAGTAAGAAGTACTATAGTTACAATGGTTTCAACTCCACCTATTCGTGCTGTGCCCACAATTTCTCCAACTGTAAGTCCACCTCGAGGTGTTGCACGTGCTGTTTGCCCCAAAACTGGACCTGCACCTGCTACTCCTGCTAAGCCTCCTGGCCTTATACCTCAAGCACCTGCTAAAATTAACCCTGGTAAACCAGTGTATTCTACTTCAAGTGCAGTTTTATCACCTTTATGTAGTCCTCCTTTAGCCACATCTGGATTAAAAACTACATCCAAGCCTGTAAAACCCAGTTCTCCTGCACCTTTAGCTTCACCTTCTGTTCCTGAGAATATTGGAACTTTACTACAAGTTGTTCCTCCTGGTCCACAGTATGCTGAAAGTCCTTTATCACCACCAGAAGGTGAAAAAGTTATAAGTGATTCAACATCACCATCAAACACAAAAGCTTATGGTACTGTTAAAGCTGCTTCTGTTTCTGTGCACAAAGCAGGAACAGCAGTAGCTCCAAATGTTGCAGCAAATGCAAAAAAATTGTCTGTGGGGAGAGGAGCTCCTCCTCCCATTCCTCCAAATAAACCAGTGTTACCTCCTCAAGCACTTCACAGGAAAGATACTGGGTCTAAGCCACCTGTTCCACCAAGATCTGATGTTACACCTGAAAATGCACCTGATAAGAATACACAGAGATGTACTGTGTCTGCTCGTTTTCTTGGCATGTCTAAGGCAGCTGCTGATGAATCTCCTGGAAATGCTACTGTAGAAAAGGACGAGACACAGGTGGGTGTTTCTAATGAGAAAAGTTCAACCACTTCACAAGCTGTAACTTCTGATAGCAATATTGAATCTGAAGTATTAGTCCAGGAATTGGCTGATTTTCAGCAAATTCTTGTTTCTATGGCATCTAGTAAAAATTTTAATTCCTTAAATAATGCAGATTAAGTTTTATTTGTAAAGTATTTTATTGCAATTTGTTGAAATTATTTTACATATAAAATTTTATATTACATGATAAAATCAAAAATTAATATTTATTACCTGGGTATATATGTCGTAGGCGAATTGATATAATCAGGTGTATTGCAAAGAGCCTGATCATTTTGCAATCCACCTAGCAAATTGGAGCCAGGCGTATTGCAAAAAGCCTGCAAAATAACATTGGAGTATATAAAAAAAATGTGAACTGTTGCTGGATGTTAATAAGATTTCTTTGGTCTGTTGATGGATGAGTCTTGCAGTTTTCTTCATTCTATTTTCAAATGTTGCTTTTATATCTATTCAGCATTCAGAAAGCATATGGAAAATTAGTCATTATGCTCATTGAAAATCTGAGAACCGAATTCAAGCATTTTAAGTGGGCTGATCTAGTTGTAAAAATATTTGAATTATTGTGGCCTCTTGAACTCTCACCTTATATGTATCTAAAGTTAATGCGATCATGTTTCTTTTGGGTACCATATCCAGTCTGCGTTTTCCCCCTATATTTATTTGTTTTTTAATTAATAATGGGCACATGCTTAAGAACAATAAATAATGTAAGCATATTATTTTAAAAATAGGTTATTTTAACCATTGGCTTCATAATTTCACTTCCAGTGAGAAAAAGTGTCCAAATTATGTTTAAATGTTGCACATATATTTTATTACAGATTGTTTATGTTTAAAAATATAGGAACTTTTTCACAGACTTCAATGTTTGTGTTTAAAAACAGAGAATTTTTCATTACTTCCAATGCAGTTCCTATTCTTTTCTAAAGTTTTGTGGCAAATGAGTTTTTGGCTTGAAATATACAGGGATGAGATTCTTCCGCTTTTTTTGTTATTTTGGAGAAATTACGTTTTCCTCTCAAAATTCAGTTTCCCCGGTTTTCAGATTTTTTCCCCTGCAAAGGCCTTTTTCTTCCGAAAATTCCGCTTTTACACAAAGGAAAGAAACTTTCCTATCTTACGTTTTCGAAAGAAAATTCTGGGAAAATATGCTTGACTGTGCGGCTGAACTCCACTGTCTAGGAAACCTAGCTGATTCATCTTCTACTGACGAATCAGCAAGCTCTACAAGGATGAACATTCCAACATTCAGTGCCATTCAAAGTATTAAGTACCACCTTTTTGCAGAAAACAAAACCTTTGTGGCATATTTTGCAAAAAGAAAAAAAAAAAAAGATTTTTTTTGCATGAAAATGTTGAAAAAAATTAGTTGAAAACTTAAGGTCATCTTGTAGGGCATACCAAGATGAAGAAATAAAAAAAGGAACAAAAACAAATAAACTACATAAAAAAAGAAACTCCTGTCAAAAGAGGCAGCTAAAAAGTTGTGTGCAAATGCAGCAAAAACACAGAGAATAAGACATAAAAAAAATCTTCTCAAAATAAAAAATAAAACATATGATTTACCTAGGCATTCTAGAGATAATGTAGTCCCGACAACTGTGCCAGTAATTAAACAGACAGATAGTACTGAAGACTGTGCAAAAATTTTAGTCTTTATTGAAAATAAACTTGCAGAGGATGCAAACACGTCCTTTATTGAAGAAAAATCTGTCAAAGGTAGGAGCCCTCCAAAACAAGGGCTGAAGCATGTTAATGGAGATCTGTTACCAACAAAAGCCACACAAATAGAAAAACGAAAGAAAACCACTTCTTTAAAAATCAAGGAAATGTTTCAAAGGGTTTCAAATAACAATAATGCTAAATGAATCTGTCATTGTAACTGTACAATTTCTCGACCCCTCTCCCTTTATAAGGTGCAAAATCATTGCGCTGTTACTTTTGCAAAAATGTATAAAAATAAAATAAATAAAACAGAATTCATTATATGATACATTATTATAATTTATAAAGAGCTAATACACTTTATACAATTGCGTGAAGCAAAAGAAATTATTTGTCCTTATTTTTTTAGCTAACTTTTATCAAAAGGCTATTAAATATAATTCTTCTCAGACTTCTGTTGGGTGAATGTTGCATCTCAGTGATGTGCAGGTGATAAATATGTTTTAATGTCTAATTTTGTATTTTCTGATGCCCCTGATGATGTGTTAAACTTGTTTGTTAACTCTTAATGTGAATGATTTAATAATAATTGAATATTCTTTTTCTTACTTATATGTACTGAATCATAAATAATTAAGTTATTAATTATTATAGTGTAATATTTTCATCAGGTTGCATGTTCTGATCTTTTACTTCTTTCGCGTATAAATTATGGTACAAATTTTTTGCTCGCGTATGTCAGTCTCGAGCTCCTTCAGTCTTTTTGCTTTTTTTTGCCAATCTCATCCCTGAATATATTTCATTGTTCAAATGGAGGCTGAATTGAACTGTGATAAAATTATGTGGTTTTTGGTTTTGATTACTGATAACATTTCAATTTTATAATATGTTTTTGGTGTATTTTGATCTTTTGCTTCATTTTCATATGTTTTTTGCATCTCTTATTTGTTTCATTTTAAGTTGAGAATTTAGTGTTGCTTTTAAAAATCTCTGATTTGTTGTTGCTCAGCTTGCGATTTAAACTACTTTTTTTATTATTTATTTTTCTATTGTACAGTGATTTTAATTCTTTTTTTTATTGTGATAAAATATGACTTAGTTTCATTTCGTTCATTTCTAAATGCTCCTGTAAGAAGGTAGAAATTGTAGTCTTTATTTAAATTTATGCACTCTTTTGTATGGTTATATTTTTCATTATGTTGCAGAATTTTATTTATGGTTTCCAAATTTTAAAATGCCTCTTTTGAACAATCTAAAAATTGACCCCTTAAAGTATATTTTCTTTGGACAATTTTTCATTGCTTCATTCAGATTTATTAAATTTTGTATATTAGTAAAAAGTCTTAATGCACTTTCTTGGTTTTAAGAGTTATCTGCTTGTTTAAATAATGGGGGGGGGGGGCTTTTTTGTAGATGCATAATTTAGGAAAACATTTTTTTTTTCAAATTGCACAGATGAATATAATAAATAACTATTAAAGGGTTGCATCTTTAGCTCTAAACATATTTCTTAGCAATCTACTTAAATACTTAGAATTCATTTAATTTCACTAATTGGGAGCAGTTTTTTTTTCCAGTGCAGAATGAATAATATATACTTTATAAAGATATTAACTTTGTTTTTATATCAAAATAATATAAGTAAATTATGGAACAATTCACATAATTTGAATGCTTATCCTTATTAGAAGTGTATTTATGAAATCATTGCAATAATGATTACTATAAAATTTGATTCTTTAACATCCTATTTATTTAGCATACATATGAATGTGTTAAGCAACTTCAAATTTTATAGTGTAAAAATTAATAACCTCTAAAATTCATTTTGCAAAATATTAAAAAGTTATTGTTTATTAGGAATCCATGTAATTACTTTTGTACCAATATGCAAAAATGTGAAAGGCAAACGTACTACATTTTTGCTGAGATTGTTATGGATTTGAGCTTTGCATGTTTTATATTTTTAAATGTATGAGCTGCTAAATGAGGAATTAAAAAATTCCTTGTAGCATATTATTTTACATTTACATACAATTTTAGTAATAAAAAAACAACAACACAGTAGAAATAGGCCTCCCCACACCCATTTTCATTATGTGTTTTTAAGTAGTGAGAATTAGGGATGTAACAAATAGTGATTTGGCCGAATAATTGGCAGTCGAATATCCACATTTAAAAAATATTTCAGTTTTGATTGTATATAAAATATTTCTCAGATTTTAAATAAAAAAATCAAAGATTAATAAAAATTATTTATTATTTGTATATTTAAAAAAAATTTTAACATCTGGGTGCATTTTAAAATATCTTAATTTTGATAATAAGAAATCCTATTTATTTTGGGATTGTTTCACAGAAATAAAAAAGTCATCATTGCAGAACATGACAATGACAGACACAGAAGAAAATCAAGTGGATAAATTTAAATTATTAGAAGTAAATTGCAATTTTGATAAAGAACTTCTAATAGTTGGTATTCCTTTAGTTGGTATGGAGTGTCCACTTAATTGATGAAAAAAAAATGCAGAAAAATGTCCAAGATTTGCAAATTAAGCAGAAAACATCTTTCAGCTCCTGTAAGCACAATATATAGTGAACATTTTAATAGGTGATTGGAAAAAGGGTAAAATTCCACTGGATTACTATCTTTTTTCCAATCACCCAATCATTTATTTTCTGAATCAGGCAATACATAAGAAACCAAGCAGAACATACTTTTTCCTGAAAATGCTGATTATTTATTGTTCTTGCATCATTATTTCAAGTTTCACAATGATAAATAAGATTATTAAATACACCAAATTTCCTTAAAATTGAGTAAATTGTACACGAGATTTTTTTGATAATCAATGTACTGTAATGTAATTCTGCACAATATTCTATGTTAAATATCTGTAAAAGCACACTTTTTAAAAAATTATTATCCTGAAATTATTTGGCCTAATATCTGTTTAGTATTCAGCCAACCAAATATTTGGCAAAAGGGCCGAATACCAAATAGTTCCCAAATATCCGTTGCATCCCTAGTGAGAATAATCTGAAAATTACTGTCAGCACGTCTTGAGAAAATATAAGTAAAAAGATGGAATATTATTACAATCAGATGTACAATATCTGAATTTCATTGATGACAACACTATTCATACAAGCAAGATCAGTTTCTCTGCCTGCATAAATAGATAATTCAAGATGCAGTACCATAAATAAGTAAAATTACTAACCTGGTCTGAAATTATTATGCCAGTTTGGAAATTAGATTCAGGCTAAAATTAAATAATTTGTTGCCTTCTTGTATTTAAGATGAGCAGTAATTAATTGTTTTATATCTTTATAAAAAACCTCCTCCAAAAATCATATAAATGGAATTTTTTAAAGTGAAACGCATACTTTTTAGATTTTTGTAGTTCACAGATTGAGATTTCTATTTTGTTTTTTAATATTTAGCATAACTTTTATTTTCTTACAATATGTTTACTCGGCTTTTATTCAAAATTTGATTTTAAGTTGTCTGTAAAATGTGATAATCTTTGTAAGGCATAATTTTATGTAATTTTAAAATATTTAACATGTTTATTACTCTTTAAAAAAATTATAAAAATGTTCCTGTTGAGTTCAATCACCATTCTTTGATTTAAAGATAAAGAGATGTAAGACTTTAGATAACGAAACCCCATATTAATAACATTAAAATGTTCATATATGAGTTCAAAATTTAAAAGTTATATCTTTAGTTCATAGAATTCCAAATTTCACTTATCTGTTTTTTTCAGCGAGTCAGAAACTGGCACAACGATTTTTCTTAATGTAAAGTTTGCAGCTTTTGTGATTCTGTCATTTTTAAGAGCAAGTTCGTATTTTGAGAAATTACTGTAAATTTTGTTTGCTGCTCATATACTTATTAAATAAGTCTGTGTTATTAGTGCTGTTATAATCTTGGAATTGAACAAAACTTTTTTTATATGATGCTTAGCTTCATGTGGAGGTTCTGTTATTTTATATATTCAGACATATAAATTTGAGAAATAGATGGTCTTTATTTTTAATTTTGAATTTAAATTATATATTTGTAACTGGTTATTTTATGAAATAATTTTTTTATTAGTTTTAAACTTTGAAAATTAATTTGTGATGTCTTGAGAAGTAATTCAAAAAATTGCAATTGGTTGAATGTGTAAATCTCTTTTTAAATTTTGAATGAGGATCACTTTTGAATATGAACAAAACAATGTGATGGAATAGTGTGTCAATAAAAGTAGTTATAATTGCAGCTTCATGATGTTAAAAATTCATATTGTTTAACTGTTTACTGTAAGTACATTTTCTTAGACCTCCCTTTGCATAATTTAGTTATATTGATTTTTCTTATTTGATGATACTTTATGCATGGTTTATATTTTAGCATGTTTGTATTTATTATTTCTGAGCTATTATAGGCTTGCATGTATCTGAAAAAAATGGCATGCTTGAGAAAATAAAATTTTTAATCTTGAGAATTGCACCTTTTTTTTTATGTTGGATTTTTTTCTTTTTGTTGTATTTGTAAATTGCACACTATTTTCTTTGTAGCATGTTTGTGTATTCCACTAAAATGTAGTTAATGTATTCAGATTTTGTAGTAAACAATCTTTAAAATAAAACATCACAATTGTTTATTATCAAAAAGGCACTAATTTGATAGGGTAACAATTTCTTTAAACAATTTTCAAATTTCGATTTAGGTGCTAATAAAAGGAAAGCAGTTAAATAGTTTATGTGTGCACCTTTTTTCTCTTTAGTTTTAATACACATATTTTATAATAATTTGTTTTAATGGATGTATAAACAACCTGCTAGTAAACTTACTAATTACAACAGAGATTTGAACTGAAAAATATGTTATTGTCTTAATAAAATTGATATACATTGTATTACTTCTGTCTTAATGACCAAATTCTATTCCTATGACTTGGTCTTACAGCAAATTGGTTGAAATATAAGTAGTTATTCAGAGAATATTTTTCAGTATTCTAATTTTCTTTTAATTTTTATTTATTATTTCCACACTGCAATTAATACTAATTATGCCACAGAAAAGTATTAAAAACTCTCAATTCTAATTATAGTAATAGATGTTCAAGAAATGCTATCAATTTTCATATTAATCAGATAAGCATTTAGATTAATTTAATTGCATCAATATTTAAAATTGCAGCATTGAATGCAGGGGTCTGCATAAAGATAAATGACACATATGGGTGAAAACAAAATTTGCTTTTATAAAATGGAAATGTGCTGTTTTATGACAGAGCTTTGGTTTAAGGATCCCAGATTAAAGATGCACTTCCCCAAAGCAGGTTAAATCTGCCATCATGCATGCAACATTCCATAGCTGTCGGAGAGTGGTAGTAGATGAGGTGTCTTTTTTTTCTCATCTTCCTCAATAGTTCAAAATTTCACGTTTTGCTCTTGTGTAGTAGGGCATTAATATGGTAGATTAACCACTTAATAATTTGCCTGCATGTTCAGTGAATTATCGTTTCTTTTATCTTAAGAACTTTATATCTTGACACAAAAATTGCATTGAATCCATAAACATCTTGAGTGTCCTACGGTTTCTTAGACGTATCAAAGCGACAACACCTTTCCAAAACAGAATATATCATGTTATTAGATAGGAAAGAAAATGACACTGTTAAGTGGTTAAACTATTTTACTATTAGTCCTTGTAGAACTATATTAGTAACTGAAGATTGCCTGTATTATATATACTATTGTAATTTATATTCTGGAAGTAGCAGTAACAGATACTGCGTTTAGTGGAATTAAATGATGCATCTTTCAGTCTGAAGAAGTAGAAATGAAAAAAAAAAATCCAGGCTAAATTTGCTGTCTAGATACTGATTATAATCATTAAAACTTCATGTTAAAAGCTATTAAGTCATACATACTTAAATTTCAAAATATGTTTTTTTTTCTCCCCACCCCTTTTTCCTTCAGTTACCCCCTTAAAAGTAAACCAATGTGTATTGTATTTATTAAGGTTGAATATGTGACATGGTTTTATATAAATTGACTATTTTATTATTTCCTTGTGATGTTGGTAAGTTTAGTATATAAAATTTAATGTAGGTTACCCCAAGGTATTTATGCTGATCTCAATGTGTATTTCATCCATTCCTGAGAAATGATGTTTCAAATTTCATATCTTGCTGATTTTTAAACCTTTGTGAAACAAGCTGTATTTCAGAGGGGGGTGGGAGAAAATTTTTTCTCAAAAATAATTCTAAATAAAATTATGTCTCATTGCTGGTGTTATACCAGACTTGGGAAAATTAGTTATCAAGCATTTAAAATATTTTTTTTTTTTGTTGGGAAATTGATGTTTGTTTTATTTTCCAGCTCATTTTGACTTAAAATACCAAAAGTTAAACCATATTATGTGATTAAAAGTTCTCTATATGGATAATTAAAATAATTACCACTTGAAGTTTGACTATTAGAACTTTGTTTGATAGAAAACGTTTTTCAACCAAACTTGAATATGAACCTGAAATGCTTAAAAAATTAAAATTTTAGGTTTGTTTCTTAAATCGGGAGTTGCAAAAATAGGAGAAACCAATATCTATATAGCTCACAAATAAAAAGTCCTTGGAAAGGTGGAAATTTTGTGTGTTAGCTGTTTGGGAATTTTAATATATCCTGCATTCTATTAACCCCTTCTTGGTCGGCATCACATGTCATACATTCAGCATTTTCGTGCCCGTATTGTCGGCGTCACATGTCATGCGACAAAGAAAAAAATTGCATTGTTGAAAGTGAATTCTTCATAAACGAAATATAAATTCCATTTCATATGCATAAATGAGATGTAAATCTTGGAAGAAGCTTTTTTTATATATAGTGCTTTTACTTTATCAACTATAGAAGTTATGTTGATAGCAAAACTATATACATGGTGAAATTTTTAACCCTTTATTTACTCTATGTTTTCTCTATAATTTCTAATAAATGATTTTTCCCACCATAACAACCAGTAAACTAAGCTTTGCAGGTATTACTTTGAGGAATAATCATCTTTAAAACTCATCATCATAAAAGAAATTTTTTGGAAGTTAAAACCATTTTTTGTAATTTCATTGTTATTGTATATCTAAAGATCAAACCCATTTGTAGAATATCTTTTAATGGTATATGTGATTATAATGATCATGTATCCATTAATATTTATGATACATAAAAACTGAAATAACATTTCTCATCTTCCTGCATAATATGAAATTGTCATTTCTCATCTTCAACTGTGTAATACAAGTCTAGGAAAAAGTGGGAAACAAAGAGAAATGAAAGAGGTTGCACAGTATGAAATTGAAGATTGTTTCTCTTCTTCAGTGTTGCTTTAATCTTGTATTTTTGCAAGAAACAGCATTAAAATTAATTAGTTTAAGAGGATCCAGTAGTATGAGTTTTTTTCCTGATAGAAATTGGTCGGCTTTATTGCCCATTTGTTACATAGCTCATTACTTTCTCTTGCAGAAAGTTTTCTTTTACACTCTTATGATGGGTCATGTATGAGGCATTGTATTTGAGTAAATGTTACTTGGTCCGTATTAATTCGAATTTATGGTGTTCTACTATACTAACCAATTTATCAAGCTTGTGAATTGTGTTCCATTCAAATGTAACATTTAGAGAAAGAATTACATGTATACTGAAGGTTTTTTAAACCATATTTTTAATATTGGATCAAACATCACTTGAGGAAAAAATCATATGTTATTATTCTATCTGCTTGCTTGTGTTTTATAGCAATAGAATTGGATCTGACCGTGTTATGATAAATTTTACTATAAATAAACTATGCATCTAACATCATTTAGGATTGATGTAGATTTTGTGAAGTATGTATGTTTGTTTCTGAGATTTTTTTATTTTCCTAAAAGATCAACTTGTTATAGATTGAAGCAGCAGGGCTAGTTAATGTGAGGGTTTATTTTAAAGTTGTGAGTAGTTCTCTGTGTAAGTCGAATAAAGAAGAAATTAATCAATTTCATTTGCAATTCTTGTAATTCGTCTGGAAATTAAGTCATTACCAGGATATGAGTATTTATTCCTGTTAAACGTTTCATTAATGCTTTTTCAGATCAATATCTGAATATATTTTCTTATTTTTAAATTAGTGGTGTAGTCGCAAAATAAGTATTGCCGGAATGGCTTTCCCCAGCTGCATTACACCTTTGTTTCTCGTTCTCCTAACTCCAAATCTTGAAAAATATTATTTGCTCTTTGTATGTAGATTTTGATTTTATTGATTTGGTATTCTGTTACCTTATAAATTTCACCCAGCACTTTTGATGAATGGCAAAATGCTATATGTAAGGAAAATGAATGATCGATAAAAACATATTTATTTATTAGTGGAGTAAAAAATTATTAGTTCTAAAAAATAGCTAGCCCTTGCTATATAAATCTGTTAAGCATAAGTTGAAGTGATATACAAAGAAATAAAACCAGTTAACCGTATTGAAATAAAATTGTTTATATCATGAAGATATAATTCATTACATCTATATTAATAGCTTCATGATTACTATAATACATTCTTTGTTCATTCTCAATGAGTTTGGATCTTTGACTCTGTATAAATACAGTTCAGGATTGTACATTTATCAGAAATCTGCTTTGTTGATTAGTAATAAGCATATTTGCATAATTTTCTTTTGTTCATAATAAAAATATTTATCAAGATTAGAAACCTAAAGTTAGAAAAGGTAGCTTTTGTATTATATATGTGGTTTATGTAAATTAGACATAAAACCAGTAAATAGGCATAACACTCACCTTGCTAACAGTGCATTAGGGAGATGATATTAAATATAATACTTCATTGGTGTTGTCCTTATCTGTTGTCTGTTTACATAACCACACTGTCTTCATTTTTAATCTGTAAAACTGTTAAATTGAAAAATTTATGTAGATTGTTCAGATATTACATAAATTTTCTTTTTTTTTTCCCTCAGGAAACAACCACAACATGATAGAGGAACTTTGTTGTAGAAATCCTCTACAAGGATCTTCATACTGAAAACCTTCAAAATTGTGACAAATCCTTGCTGCTGGATGTGTTTCAGCTGTATAACTAAAAGCTCTGATTTTATGAAGATTGGTACAAATATATTCTGCAGCAATTCCTACAACTTACTACAAATGTGCTAAAAAAAGTAGCAATATCCAAGTTCAATATTTAGACCAGAAGAATGACCCTGTAATTAAACAAATTAATCATTGTTCCCATGGCTGGAAGATGTAATGGATTTCAAAAAAGTCCAACCAAGAAAATGGAATAGCATAGCAGTGCTTTTTAGTCATATATGTGACTAGAATTTGAACAAACTTTTCAGACAATGTTTTAGTCTACATCCACTATGAATTGTAACACATTATTGTTGTGCCGAGTTGTATCTGAAACTTCTAGAAAATGCATTTATTATTAAAATTAAAAGCATCTAGAGATTCTTCCTTCATTTAGATATTCTTAAACATTTTTCACAATTTATATTAGTACTTTTCAGCATTTTAATTTGATAGAATAATTTTCTTTCCCTTCTTTGTGGAAGCATTTAAAGCATCTTCAAAGTGCCAACATTGCTCTCATAAACAATCTCGGACAGTGTATAATTTTGTATGAGAAGTCAGTCACATTTGGGACTAAGGAATTGTTTTCATAATGATGGAATGAAGGAATTCTTACCAATAATTTATTTACCTACACACACACCACTCCATGTTTCAAAATACACATTATAACGATTGTCTTTTTTTATTCATTGGTTTTAGAAACTTACTTCCCTTTGGGAAAAGATGCTTAAAACATGTGTAGAATTTGTATATTATGTTACTGGACCAACTATGTATATCAATTTTATACATGCTCCCATCTGAAAAAGAAAATCAATTTGTTAAAATGATTTCTTTGTTTGCTTTAGCAAATAAAACAAGTTTCATACTTATTCCTTTGCTTAATTGTTTTGTATTAACCAAACAATGTAATTGTTTCATTATTTTTAAAGATTATATGTTTGTAAAAACAGAAAAATGTAAAGATCCTCCCTCCCCACATATACACTAATTTTAATATTTGTCCTCAATAATTGTAACACATTTAAAAAAAATCTAAGAACTTCATTTTCTTCTTGACAATAAAATCTGGCACTTGAACAGGAATGAGAACATGAAAACGACATTAAAAAATTCCTTGGAATGAAGAAAAATCCATTGCACTCTTAGTATTTAAAAATTTCTGTTTGATATTTTTTTCACTTAATGAAGTGTTTAATGATACCATAAATTAAAATGTCCCTTGTCGAAAACTTAAGTACTTGTAAACCATTGTTCACACTGTATGTGTATGTTTTTTTTTTATTTCCTATTACCTGTAACAAGAAGATACAATCCCTGGGTATTTATAAATTATCTTGAATGCTTATTGTAGTTAAGCAGTAACAGTAGTACTAAAAAAGGTACATGAAAATGTAAGTGATATTTAAATGAAATATAAAGGGATAATCAGAAATTTGTCCCCATGAATAGAGAGAAAAGGGTTGCTTCAGAGCAACAGGAAAATATTATATTTCTTTATCAGAAATGGAATAACTTCATTAAAGTATAATTATTTTTATTATTATTCATCTGAACAAGCATCCAAACCTCCAATTCCTCTGAATTAGAGAAGAAAAAATTTGTTAAAGTATGGTATGAAAAAATATAAAATACTCCAAAAAAATCAGCATGACTATTTAATTCTTTATACTTAGAAAAGGTTTCTTAATTTTTAACCAGTGTGCCTGCAAATTTCTTCCGCTAAAATTTCAATATATTGTTCAGTCTTTCGTGTAATGTTATTTAGAGGATGTAACAGTTTTAATCGTTTCACAAGTACCGTCGTAACAAAACTTTTAGTTAATATATGGTAATAAATTTAAATTTGTTAAGTTATTTTACACAAATTTAAATTTGTTAAGTTATTTTACACGAAGTGCACGATTCAAATTTTTTTCAGAATGGTATATAAATTCAACCATTTTAAAAAATACGGAAACATCGGTAACATTACAATACATCTCATTTTTTATCTACATCTCATCCTTTACCTTAGTTAGTAAGAAATATTTGTATTGTAAAGCTGATTTCTTGGTTATTCCTAGATACACCAAACTTTTTTTATAATCTGAGCTCATAGATTTATACGGAATTTGTATGTCATGTTTATGAAATAGTGTACAGAAAAGGGGGGATCTGGGCTAGAATTGTTATATTTTATAATATAATTGCCCTACAAAGACAAAATTTACGCAGAAAAATTTATTTAGATACTCTTAAGATAAAAAGTTCAGTAACAAGCAAGTTTCTGATAGTGTCAGAAATTCAAAATACTAAATTTTTAAAATATATATACATACCTTAGAATGAGGAAAGATTATACTAGATTGGGTAAGAATGTACAGATCTAGGTCGTGAAAAAACTAAAGAACCGAAACATTTTCTGGAATAATTGCATAACAGACGTTGACTAAAAAAAAAGGAATTTAGTAAAATATGGAATTCCATTTTGTTTTATGGAAATAATTCTGTAATATGTTATGAAGTAAAATATTTTACCATGGTTGTGAAGGAAATTTAACTGCCAATACTTTCTACAAGAATTAATACATTAAAGACGCTAATAAAAAATTTAATTGTAGAAATAATAAGTTACGAAATAAGGATGGGGTTATGGAATTTGTATGTGAACAAATTTTCATATCAATTTTACTTGTAAGAATCATAAATTTATGTGTCATATTCGCACCCACATCTCACACGAGATACACTGCGCCAATTGCCTCTCTTCAAGGCCTTCTGAAAGAGGGGGTAGTAGTCCAGGGGTGCTATTGATTCAAGGGCACCTAAAAATTTACCATGTTTATTTTGTTTTAATTTTGAATCAAAATTTTTATTTAATGGCAATTTTAAGTATGTTAAAAGTAAAATCATGATTAGGGCTTATAACTAGACAGTCATCGATTTTTTAAAGTTACATAAACATGTATAACAGTTCAAAAAATATTCATATAGTCGGTGGAGAAAATCCCAAGTTATGCGTGTAATAGACGTTGCCTACATAATCGATCATACAGTAGGTAGCAGCATGCTGATACCTAATATCATGACAATTGCTTCTTGAAACTGTTGGACAGTATAGAATAGGAGTGGGAAATCTGCGGCTTTTTTTTTTTTTTTTTTTTAGAAGGCCGCATGTGGCCTTTTTTAGTTTCTTATGCGGCTTCAACAGTTAATTTACAATTTGAAATAATATACTTGTCTGTAATATGTGTAATAATAATTACAAAATAATAACCCTCAAGATTCTGCTTGTGTGACTTTTTGCCGATAGTGAATTCAGTGCAAAAAGGTTCTCCACCCCTGGTATAGAATAAAACGAGCAAAAATTTAAATGGAACTATTATACATTGAATAAAAATAATTAAATATTGATACATCTAAATCATTGAAGAATTTTCTAAGGAAGAAATTTACTTAGATTATTACTTTACAT
Organism: Araneus ventricosus; assembly: GCA_013235015.1. Classification (NCBI taxonomy): domain Eukaryota; kingdom Metazoa; phylum Arthropoda; class Arachnida; order Araneae; family Araneidae; genus Araneus; species Araneus ventricosus. The sequence continues at coordinate 53,889 of BGPR01006356.1, read as the reverse complement.
AATTTTCGTTGATAAACATTCATAATTCTTTTCTTTTGATGCATTGTTCAAGAACTTTATATACTTCGCGGGAAGTAAACATGGAGATTTTAAAGAATTTAAAAGTAATTGTTAATCGTTCAGAATTTTAAAAAATCTTCATTAAAATCATTATTATTTCATTAGAGAATTATGTTAAATTTAAAATTACAGGATTCAAAACATTGCAATTATTCAACAAAGATTGATTAAACTAATTAAAAAATAAACAATATAGCAATTATAAAGTGAAAATATTATAATTAAAAATAAAGAATCAAGGATGGAAAGTATACGAAACTAAGAAAAATTAATTTTAACTCTCCGTCAAATTTTTTCTCTTTTGATAAGTATACTAGAAGATTTGTGCCCATGGAATACGGGCTTTTAGCTTCCAACAATAACTTAGATTTAATTGTCACAGATTTGCTAACGAAAGTTGTTGAAAAAAATCTCATGTAGATTGCTAGAGTGCTTAAGAAATAAAGCATGAAAAACAGAACTGATGAATCAACTGACACTAAATGAATACGTTCACGGTATTCTGAAAAAATGCAAGGCGTTTTTGCCTTTCTTCCTGAGTTTCTTCTTCTACGAGACCATTCCTTATCTGCAGCATGCCTCCTGTTTAATGTCTCTTGGCTTTGTCTCGCCCTCCATCGTGCAAACCTCTCTCTTGCTAACCGTTTCCTTGCAGTGGGATCTTCTCTATACGCAGGGCCGGGCGGTGCAAACGGTGCGGCCGCACTAGGCCCCGCGCAGCTGATTGATTTTGAAAATTAAAAATGCATTCTAATTTTTTATTTTAATCCGAATACATGCATTTGAATAGAATCACGCGATGTGTGCACATTTCACGTCGACCGATCAAAGGCAAGGTTGAGGGGCTTTGAATCTCACTACATAGCCAAAACAGAGTAAGAAAAGTAAAAACAATGTGTTTCATTATGCTTGCGTTGTAACGGATGATAGTACATCGTACGTTTGGTGGACAAATAAATAAAATATTCGCATTTAAAGGGAAGACAAATGCTTAGTATAATATATTACTGAAAATTTCGAAATAATATATTTCTTTGTTGTTTGTTGTAATCAGACTACTAAAAAATTTATCTAAATTTTTTAATAATATTTTTGACAATTTCGGAATATGACTAGAGACAGAGATGCCGGAAGGAAACACATGTGTGGATCTGATAAATTTAAGAAAAACATAGCAAAAGAAAGAAAATTGCTGAAAACAGGAGGAACTCCTTTGTAGAATTTTTAAAAACCGAAAACGTCCAACAAACTGACGAAATATATAAATAACAGTTATTGAAAAATCAAAATCGCGAAACTCAAATTACACCGTATGACATCCGTGAAAACAATCCTAATCATAAGATCCTGATGCAATGAAATATTTTGCTTTACGAAATAAGTTTCAAGGCCCCGCAAATCAACTTTGCACCAGGCCCCGCTTTTGTCCGGGCCGGCCCTGTCTATACGTATTGTTTACCAACGCTCAAATCAAAACTAATCGCTAAATCTAAGATAACTTTCCTCTTAAATATTCAATTCAAAAATTAAGAACGTAAAAGGAAGGAAATATCGGAAAAACCAGTGGAATAGAGAGAACTTAAAATACGGGACGCTCTTTCAAAATGAGGGAAATTTACTTCCTTTCTCAAAACCCGTAAGGACTTCGAACCTATCCTAATTCTAAGAATTCTGCCCCCCACCCCCGTTCCCGAAACCCTCTGAGAGAGCCTCTCCACGCTGCGAGTTTGATTGGCCTGTAGACACGCCCACTTTCCGGAGCGTTGGTGACTTCGGACGATGATTATATTTTAGATATATAACCTCCTCATTATTGAACTAATAATATCAGCAAACAATTTTAAGAAATCGGTTGAAATGTTATAGAACCCCTCCCCCCTACCAAAAAAACTAATATTTTTAAAATATATTGTTTAATAATTTTTTTAAAAAATATTATTACTTTCATGAAAAGAGAAAGAAGGAACCACGAGTTCGAGGGTCGACCGAAATCCGTCAGTGTGCAAAGAACTATTGGATTTACATATGTCCAGGGGTGGGGGCAGGGCACCCCGTCGGGGATGCTGTACCCCCCTGTCGGGGAAAATTTTTGTACGGGGTATTCAACTGTAGTTAATAAATAATAATCTGGTGAAAATTTGAGACCAATTTCATTACACTCGTCCCCTCTGTCGAGGAGATCGTGCCCCCCTGTCAGGCAAATCGGGTCCCCCCGTTGGGCAAACTCTAGCGCCATTCCTGCATATGTCACTGGAAACGCCGACATTTTATCGTGTCGGCGAAGATAAATCACTACCCCAATCTCGTATTTTCAGAGATCCCTTGGAAATTTAACGTAGTGATCCACGGCTTTTTTCACCCACCTCTGAAAATCATTTAGTTATTTTAAGAAATAAGAAAAAAACGAGATTAAAATAAAATGTGAAAAATTAAGATGAGAAAACAGTACTTCAAAACTATTAAAAAGAAAAAAGCGAATAAAAGTACATATCTCCATTCACCGGACAAAAAAAATTAGGTACCCTAGTGCGCAAGCACAGATGAATCGTTAAGCCTTTACTGATGGTGCAGCGGTTGAGTCGCGTGCTCAACTGCGCGCACTGCCTCTACTTGATCATAAGGCAGCAGCGTTCAGTGAGACATTTCTGTTTCAAGCGGAAATTGTTCGTAAAGATGGGTAAATGTAAAGATGTGACAAAAAGGGGCAATCGTGTTTGACCGTGCCCATGGCTACACGGTGAGTGAAGTTTCTGGATTTGTTGGTGTTTCGCAGCGGACTGTTCAACGTGTCTACAAGCAGTGGTGTAATACACGTGGCCACGAAGCATGACGTCAGAATTGTGGTTGGGAAAAATCTTGACTGAGAGGGACCAGAGACGAGTTTCACTGCTTGTGAATCAAATCGCTTACAAACCCGACAGGAATTGCTTCAGTCAGTGAATGAAGGTCCATCCCCAGATAGCAATTTTAGTTTGCAGCAATCTTGCTCTTCAAATCTGCAAGCTTGCAACAAGTTTGACACGACAAGAGTGCAAGATTGAAACAAGTTAACGTAAACGAGTTAGTCACCACGCGTCAAACTTGTCACAAGCTTGCCGCGTCAAACTCATTGCAAACTATAGCAAAAACAGAGTACGAAGACAACCTCGGACTCGCACCCCGACATCCCGCTTTCAAAACCTGTCGTCTTAACCACTCGGCCAGATAGACTGTGAGAGAAGACGATAGATTGCGCTAATAGATCGTGCATCTGCGATTTATTTTAAACTGTCTTCTTGATTTCATTAATTTTTAAAATTTTGAGTTGACAATATGATTTGAAGTCAAAGAGAGAGCGATTTTCGCTAATAACTACGTTTTGCTAGTGGAATAAATTATGAAATTAGGGTTCAAAAGTAATTACTTTTAAAATGGGACAAAATGTAAGTTCTTATTTTTCAACAAACAATGACTGTTTTTTAGGTTTAATTTTGTTTATGAACGTTAAAATTTCCACATTAAGAAAAAGGCGATATATAGTTTTCTTTAAAGTACGAGTTCTGTATTTAGTAAAAAGATGGAGAATTTTTCAAATAAAAAAGTTAGTTTTTTTTACAAATTATCATTGATTTATTGAATTAATAAAAAGAAGGACGGTCTAGGAGATGATATTAAAAATCGGATGTTTTTTAAAACAGAGACAAAGATTAACTGTAAGTGTGCTGTATCATCTTTGCAGCAAACTTGTTTTGCGATCGTGGTGTGAAGTTTGTCATAACAACTTCACAGCAAACTTGTTTTGCAAGTGGGTTGGTCGATTATGCTTTGTTGCTTTGCAGAAAGTTTGCTGCAAAGTTGCCACATCAAGTTTGTCGTGACAAGCTAATATCAAGAAAAAAATCAAACTTGCTGCAAGTGTACATGCTATCTGGGTCCCAACTTGTTATAGAGAGAACATTGCGACGGGAACTGCATGCAATGATCATTTGGAGTCCGGTACCTCGCAAGAGGCCATTGCTCACACCTGTTACTTCGATGTACCTTTTCTCAAAATCTGTTATAGATTCATGTTTCAAATTTTTTATACAAGTGAAGTACATCTTTCTCATTATACTAAAATGATTTTTTTATTAAATTCAAAAATTTATTTTTTACAAGTTTTTTTTGTGTTAAAACAAAAAAATGTTAAATTGGCCACTTCGATGTCCCTTTTCTCAAAATCTGTTATAGATACATGTTTGAAATTTTTTATAGAAGTAAAGTATACCTTTCTCATTATATTGAAATGAGCTTTTGGTTAATTTTTAATTTTTTATAAATTTACAAAATATTTAATTAGACATAGTGAAATTTTACCCTATTTTGACACAAAAAAATTGTAAAAAATAAAGTTTTGAGTTTTTTTTTTAAAAAAAAGCCCATTTCAGTATAATGAGAAAGAGGTGTACTTTACTTGTATAAAAAGTTTCAAACATGTATCTATAACAGATTTTGAGAAAAGGTACATCGAAATGGCCAATATTACAATTTTTGTTTTGACACAAAAAAATTTGTAAAAAATTTTTGAATTTAAAAAAAATCATTTCGGTATGATTAGAAAGATGTACTTTACTTCTATAAAAAAGTTCAAACATGAATCTATAACAGATTTTGAGAAAAGGTACATACATCGAAATAACAGTGTTAGGGTTAACGGACTTAGGTTCCAACTCCCCTTAAGAAACATACATACACATATTCTCGTATAGTGAAGTATAATATCATTTTCAAATAACTTTTTTCCCAAGTGAATGTTGATCTGCAATTGAAATCGAATATTTAAATTTTATATTGAAATTTGAAATATTGAATTAAAATTGAAATATTCGATGACTGAATTGCGGGTAAGATTTATATATGATTAATGAGTTTGGAAAGTAATGAGAGAACGATAAGCAATAAATCTTACACTCAATACAATTTTATTGAAAGTGCATATCTTTTGTCTGTATTGCGTGACAGTATTGTGTTCCAGTATTCAATTCCCAATTTTCAATTTAAATTCCAAAATTCAATTCCGAATTTCCATTTCCCTTCCTAATTCCTGTTTCAGTCACAAATCCAATTCCCATTTGTATTTGCTACTTTCATTCCCATTTGACAATTGCAATTCCCAATTCCCATTTCCAATTTCAGTTTCCACTTCCAAACAAAACCATCTTATCCAATGGGCAAATTAGGCTATAGCCCAGGGGCGCCTAAAAATTTACTATAATGATTTTATTTTAATTCTGAACCGAGAAAGTTATTTAATTATAATTTTAAATATGTTGAAAGTAAAAAAAAATTATTAAAGCTTGTAACTTAAGAACCATCAATTTGTAATGTTACATAAAAAAGTACATCTTATTCCATAAATTAAAGTGTATATTTTTTATGACTTAAATAAATAATTATAAAAAGTCAAATAAAATACAAAGTGTTTATACATGTTTTATTACATTTATGTAGGAATTGTATTTTTCCCGTCTAGCTTAAAAGCATAAGTTTAATTCCTTCCTAATAATACTCTTTCACTTTCCGTACAAGCTCATTTAAATAATTGTTATGTCAGCGGAAAGATATCGAGAGATAACGACCACGCACTCTCACGGTGCTAATCACGTGATGCGTAGGTGTAAGCTCTCCGTTAAAACCAAGTGTAATGTTTTAATCGGAGGAGATGGCTATTTCAAATCAAGAAGAACGGACATGCGATAGATAGGTGAGCATAACGAGGTACGGGGGTTTCTTCCCTGTTAGCACGGTGGCGATGGGCGATGGCTGTAACTAACCTTTAAACGTGGTGTAAGTTGATATTTAACTAACAAACCCTAAATCTCTCTTGTCTAAAAATGTAAATAATCATGTGTAAATTACCTTTCTCATATTATTTATTTATTATAAAATTTATTAATAAATAATTTAGTTTTTAACTCCTGTTTCTCATCCTTTATCTTTGGTGCATTTTTCCCTAGATTGCCCATGAGATAACAATTTTCTACAAGTTATGTTGGCTTCGGCCGAGATCAATATTTCCTATAATTATGGTTGCTCAAGCCGGGATTATTCCCTTGAAACCGTTTTTTCTACATTTATTTAAATATTTTATATATTATTGCATTTAATAATTGTACAGAAGATAATTGAAAAAATACTCTTTTATATAATGTAACCTTTAAAATTAATTTTATGTACGATCAAGGGAGGCGGAAGTAGGCATGCAAAATCCAGTTTTGAAAAGGCACTGATTGTAAGGCATTAATCAGATAACAAGTGACATTTCCATCAATTATTTAATTAGGTAGGTGTTTTTTTGGGCCATAGGCCCTAAAATTCCTAGTCACGGTTCTTATGGCGCGCCAAATTACTTTAACACAATGCGCTCAAATTTGTTAATTAAATATTGAGTATATTATTGTATTTAATGAATACACATAGAAGAGAATTTAAAAAAAAATTATTTTTTATAATATAACCGTTAAAATTATTCATGTATATTATCAAAGGTGGAAGAAGCTGGCCTGCTAAATCCTTATTTTTAAAAGGCGTCTATTTGCAAAATTGTAAGGCGTTAATCAGACAACAGACGAATTTTTTGCATCTTTTATTAGGGAGGTATTTTCGTTGGGTTCAGATTCCTAGTTACGTTTTTGATGGGGCGCTAAAACAGTCTAGCCCAGGGCGCTCAACTTCGATAAGACGGTTCTGCTTCCAAATCACAATTTCATTCTTAATTCAAGTTTCAATTAACTGGATTAATTGAAACTGGATTTATTAATTCCTGATTCAATTTCAATTCTCAATTTTATTCCCAATTTCAATTCTCAATTCCTAACTCCAATTTCAATTCGCAGTTTCATTCCCAGTTACAATTTACATTTCCGATTTCGTAAATTCAGAATTCGTAATTTAATTCAAAAACGCAACAAGCTATTCGATAAATTTTTTATGCGATGTTTCCATTAAAATTTTGGATTTCTATAATAGTTTGGATAAAATCCGTCAATGGGAAGTCTGTCTGTCTATCCATCCAAGTGTATATGAACACTATTTCAAGTGATAAGCCAGCTTTATGAAATTTGAAATGCAGTTTATCATCAAAGTTGTAGATGTGTATCAAATTTTGGAATAAATCCGCAAAGTATTGAGTGTTTGTCGGTCTTTCTATTCACGTATAATTGAACACGATAACTCAAAATCGCGACGGCCTAGCTAAATGAAATTCGGTACGTGAAATATGTCAAAGTTTTGGTTGCCATTCGGTCTGTGAGTTTCTATGTATATTAACTCAATAACTATACAACGCTAAAAGCTACATAAATAATGTCTGGTTTGTCGCCATTACCCAAAAATCGAAGATCCTAATAAAGTTCTGGATCCAATCGATCGAAGGAAAGATGTCCAAACCGCATACTGGCTCTTCTTCACTGTATCCTGCAGCATAAAATGTGCCATATTGAGTTAGTATATGAGAAGGTCGGGAGGAGAACTCTCCCGCTGGCTTTTAATCTGAACGCGCTAAGGGCGCGCAGGTCTTAAGCCGTCTTTTCTTACAGAAACCACGAGAAATAAATATCTCGTGACATCCCGTAAATGCGAAAATTAGGAAGGAGTTTTGCGATTGAATTTATGAGGCAACTTCGGAAGGCAATAAGCAGTGGCGTACCTACATAAAATGGCGCCCAGGGCAAATACCAGAATTGCGTCCTCTTCTTTCTTTATCTTTTAAAGGCGATTTTAATTTTTTTCTGAAACTTATTTTTTCTAAGCGGTTATTTTTTAGTAAGAGACAAAGGGCTCTTATTCTTCTTAAAAGTAAAAGGAACCTTGCTTTCAAGTTTAAGAAGTCCAATATCACGCTCCTTAATAGTTTTTGGAAACACAGGGATGAGCTATTTCGGCTTCGTAAAATTCATCTACAGATGTTTTTCATCCCAGTTATTTTCCTTCTATTTAAAGAGGTTTTCGCATTTTTTTTTTCAATTTTGAAATAAAATTTGAAACGGAATGTTGTTTTTCAGTCTCTCTAACTTCCTTGACTTGTGTTTCATTGTGTTAGATCCCAGCAAACGATCAGTAACAAATAAATCAATTCATGTTTGAGTGTTTTTGAAAGTAGCTAAATATTATCGTTCAAAAATAAGGTTAAAGTATGAGATAAATATGATCATTGTTTGCAGCAAAGTGGAATTTTATAAATTTAGATTTACTCAGTGTAAAACTGAAATTAAACAAAAAGCACCATAAGGAATTTCATGAACGTTTATAATTAAAGTAAAAAAAGAACTAAAGTAATATAATAAACTAAAATAAAAAATAAAATAATAATTTAAATTTTTTCAAATTTAATGCATTTTGCCACAATGGGGGAGGGGAAAGCAATCTGACGGCAAAGTTATAAGCCTCTTTGTTAACACGACTGGTAAGATCAGGCTTCTAAATATGGAAGGTTTCATAGGCAAAGACATCATTCCAAACTTTATCGAGTCGATGGCTTAAAGACATTTTAATTAAAAATTGAAGCACTAAAATTGAAGCAATTTTTTTTAAATTTAAATTTGAAAAGATTTTGCAAAATGTATTTTTTGCATTCTCATTATTGAAATAAATTAAAAGATATACATTACTGACATCATTTTCCAAAAGAACTTCATGAATGGGAATGATAATATCATTTTTTAGAGTTAATTATTATCATGATCATGAAAATAATCTTCAAAATTACTCTTTCCAACAATATACAGAAGAAAGAAAGTACAAGGAAGAAGCTTTGTTACTTTATTTGAGAATCATTTTATTGGAAAAAATCTGTTGTAAACGTAGTGGAACGTTTGACCTATATTTTTCAAAATTTGAAATTTAAATCTTACTTTCTTCTTTAATTCTATCGCATTTTAAATGTAAATTATTTTAGAAAAATCTTGCTATTCAAGGAAAATTAATTAATGCGTTTGCGTTTTCCCACACTTTGTTCGAACAATTTAAATTTTTAAGAATCTTGGGAATAAGAGCTACAAAAGAATGAACTTTTCTTAAATACAACTAATTCATACCTTAACTTCGCGCCCCCTGGTAATTGCGCCCGGAGCACGTGCCCTGCCTGCCCCACCCTAGTTACGCCACTGCCAATAAGTGAAAAATAATAATAAAAATACTGCAGACATATAAATCTACACTGTAAAAAATATCCGTTTTTTTCCCGGACTTTTTCCGTATATTTGACGGTTTAAAGCTGTTTTGGTGACAAAACGGTTTTTCACCGTTTTCCGCTCCAGCCATTAACGGTTTAAAACCGTCAGTTCAAATTCTATTTTTCGTCAGACGGTATTGTTTTCAGTACGATAACTTTCCCTTTTCTTAAATGTAATTTTATTGCATTCATTTCATGTTTTTAATAGGGTTCCATCTCCGCTATTGTTTACACATGTTGCAGTAACCTGTTGTCACTCATGAAAGCTAACCTTAAAACATGTGTTCTGGCAATAGTTGATATTTACACCACTAAGTGGCGCCACTAGAGCTATAGTGACTTTAAAATTCAAATAGATTATTTTTACTTCTTTCTTTGAAGTCTCCGGTGGTCTAATGGATAGAGCGACTGCCTTTTATTTCTATGAACGCGGTTTCGATCCCCGGCTCGGAGGTGTTAGAAATTTTGTCACCATCTTGCATCGAAATCGTCCAAGTATAAGTTCAATTAAAAATTATATTAATTAAACTAATTGAAATTAATAATTAAGCCTTGATTAATTAATATTCTTAATTGATAATAAACATCAGCACATTTCAACTCAACTCGAACAGAAGGAGAAAAACAACTCAACTCAGTCGATGACGTCACTTACTTCGATGACTTAATTTTTACGGAGAAAACTTGATTTCATACGGTAAAAAACCGTTGTGACTACGGATTTACTTCGTAACTTTTACGGGAAAAACTTGTTCCTGTATGGTAAAAAACCGTTGTGCCTACGGATTTACTTCGTAACTTTTACGGTTTTGCACAACCAACCCAGCTGCCGGTTTAAAACCGTAAATTTTACGGGATTTTTTTTACAGTGTATCGCAAAATACACGTAGAAACGTTGTGCGGTACATTACTATGATATCCCCAAAAACTTGCTTAAAAGAAGATTCCTATGTATTTTCGTCCTTTGTGATAAATGGTGAAAAATTGTTCATATTTTTATGGTTCAATCCGTTATATTTAAACGAATCAGTGGAATTTCATTCTAATGCAATCCTCAGACTCTTCGCCCCGGGAGCACCATGGGTATGTGGGTGAGAGGCCGCAGGATGAGTAAGCCAGTTCTCGCTTCCCTAGTGGGTGTAATAATGATATGGAGTTGAGTTACCTTTACTCCAATGAGGGGACGTACTTTCTACTCGAGGGGTTGGGCCGAAGCCGGTGACCATTTAAAACGAAGGTTTCTATTTCTACTTTTATTTTACCTATGCTTGAACATTTTCTAAAAATGTTTAAAACCCGAAATTGAAGTTTAGCGACTTTTGAAAAATATTTAAAAATACTTTAAGCTGACAGAAAAAAAGTCCATATGTCAAAACATGCATTTTTATTTCTTCTATCAATTGCACTTGATTGCGTCCAAAAAAATGGGATAGAAAGCGAGAAAAGGTTAAGTAATAATCTCAATAGGATAACATTACGTTCTGAAATTGTAGGTGGCGTGTACACGGCAGCCTTAATTCCCGTATTGCTGTCTTGACGACTATCATTCAATTGACCTCAGTTGTTTAAGCAGGGCGGAGGAAGCTTTTTCCTGGTGATTTCTCAGTCTCCACAAACAAAGCACTGTATAAGAAGCAAACATCGTATTTTCATTCAAAACGTCTTTCGTTAAAATAAATCAGCATAACACCACAGCATACCCCCGAACTCGGAGCCAGGACGGCTCCCTGTCGGATGGTTGGGTATGCGTGAAACTCTATTGAAAAAGCCAGAGAAAAAAAAATACAACTTCTATATAAAGATACAAAAAAAGGACATTTAGAACAAAAGAATATAGTATTTTTTTAAAGTTAAGTCTTTCAAGTCGTTGTGTTGTTGAATTTGAGAGGGTCGTGCCTTATGTATGGAAGAAGAGAGAATATTGAGTACATAGGGTTAATTGAGTCTGTGGCTAGTTGTTGTCACCATCTTTTGGAAATAAGAGCGTTTCGTTTTCCACGATGAAGTGGATGAGTTTTCTGATTTTCGCACTAGAATTGTTGTTGTTCATAACTCTTTTCCACAAAAATGGTTCTAGGCCAGCTGACGGTTTTGTTAGGTGGTAAACAGGCAACTTGCAGCATAGTGTAAAGGGTTTCCCAGGTTTCCGCAGCCACAGGAATCGCTGCTTCTGATGTTGAATCTTTTAAGATATGTCGGAAATGGGTCGTGGCCCGTGACGAACATTATTTCTGGCCTTCTTTCTGGCATTCTCTCCTCGATTTTCTCGTATACTTATAAAATATAGCTCGTTTTGTGTTTGATTTCGTAGCACAGAGAAGAAAATCGAGAATACATTTTGTACCTCTTCCCTTTGACCGATTGCGCTTAACATTTGACACAATTCTGAAATCTAGACCTCATGCCGCATTTCATTCATCTAGCGTATTGCATTTTATAGTTACCTTGTTCACAGACGGAGACAGACATAACTCGAAATATGTGTTTTTCGGACTCGGAGAGGTCTGAAATGTGGAGATTCGTCGAAAACTCGAGGTCGAATTTTTGATGATTACAATTTTTTCTCTTTGCATATTTCAGATATGAGTACTTTAAGGGCAGAGCATACTGAAGAGGCTCAACAAAAAACGCAAAGAGCTGGAAGGATGAAATTTGGTAATTGTAAATTTCTATCAAATTTCGGACGTCATTGAAGAGTCCATCTGTCTGCCCGTAAACGTGATCATGAACAGTCTAACTGAAAAACCCAATAAGCATGATAGATGAAATTTGGCATATGATTTTATCACAAGAATTATAAGTCTGTGTCAAATTTTGGGCCATCTCCCTCAAAAGGTTAAGTGTCTGTTGGTCTGCTTATAGTGATGATAATTGAGTATTCATACTGGACTTCTTCCCATCGACCTATTGAGTTCAGTTTTTATAGTTTTCATGTCAAGATAACATATTAAAATGAATTTATCTTGCTTATTTTGTTCTGTAGTTACAGCGTTCACATACACACCGACAACCTATCCATTGATGTATATAGTCAAAAATTAAATAGATATCTATAATTTAGTATAAAGATCCTATGCTTAAATTCACCCATTTTGGTTGCGATTATGAGTCATCACGTTCACATATGAACAAATAGACAGACCGACAGACAGTCAATTCTTTGACAGATTTGGTCCAAAATATGATACAGATCTAGAATTCTAGTAATAAAACTATATACCGAAATTCAGCTATCTAACTAGCTGCTTTTATGAGTTATCGTGCTCACATTCGGTCCTGACAGACAGACAGAACGCCGCCCATGCTCCAGTGCCTGATGCCGTTACGGCAACGGAACCGGTTGAATGGGCATGGGACTGTTCTGGCAGGCACATAGACAGGCTTTCTTTTAATGAATTTCGGTCAAATTTTGCAGGAAATCTATATTTTAATTTAAAGACCATATGCTAAATTTCATCCGTCTACTTTGTAGCGCTTCTGAATTATCGTGTTCACAGACAGGGCTTCTTTACGACTCGGGAAGGTTAATAAAACGTAGAGATTCATAAAAATCTCGGGGGCGAATTTTTTGATAATTACAATACCTTCTCTTTGTTTACGAGAAAGTAAAAATTGTTGTTAACTTTTATCAAACAAAAATTCAGTGTAAGATGCTGAATTTTTTGCATTTTGACAGAATTAAACAAGTAACATTTAATACTCTTTTTATTCGAGTTGAATTGAAAAACAATATTTAAGCGAACGCATTGGCAAGACATTCCCGTCCTCAATTCAGGGGGAAAAAGTCCCTCAAAAATGGTTTATTTCCCCCTGTTATATGGAGGACTGATTAAACAGAAATATAAAAAAAACATATCAGTGCAACACGTGCTAAGCCGGAAACATTTCCTTCGACCGAATATTAAAGCGAAATAAAAAACAAACTAAGAGAAAGAAGGTAGGTAGGGAGAACGGGAGAAAAGCAGAGACTTCTTATCTTCAGTTTTTTGTGATTTCTTTTCTATGATCAGGTATGGGCTGGTCCAAGAGCAAGGTTACCCAAGAGGAATTCTCGAAACACCGTTTCCCTCCGCGTTTTCCCCTAGTTTAAGCGGATCCCACCGGGGACACCTCAAATATGGGGATGAGTATTTTTAGTTTTTTAGTTATATTAACGTCCCGTTTTGAAGCAACACAAGGGCTGTTTTGGAACGGACCTCTTCATTCTCAATCTCGGTCAGATGACGAGGACGACATCTGAGCTGGCACTCCCCTCTCCAAACTTCCGTACCACACCAACATATGAAACAGCTTTTGAAAATTGGATCAGGGGTTTTGTTCCTAGCGTGGATACAAAAACTTTAATTAAAAGCAAATATTTGATATATTTTTTAACGGGAGATGGACCATTTCCCTGCTACCTCAGCAGCTTCAAAATTTTATCTTCCGCACTTTGCGAATGCGGGTCACTTGGAGATCCTGACCATTATCTTTTTGACTGTTTAATGACGCGGGATCATCACCTAAAGAAGCCCTCTTGTGAAGCCAAGAGTTTGTGGCCTAAAAACGTAATGTCGACTGCGGCTAATCACGAAAAACTTGTGAATTGTTTTAAAGTTAGTAGAGCGATTTGTGATCGCCTGAGTAGGATGTAGCTGGTCTACCCCTTTTTAATTTTTTTATATTTTTAATGACATAGTTTGTGGGATTTTATGTTTAATTGAATATATATTGGATATATAATTGATTTTAATTGTCTTCAATTTTAATAGTATGCTTTGAGTTGGTCATTTTGGGGAGAGTTTGTTTGACCTTGTGTTCGTTTTCATGGCCTTGTCATTCTGAGATTTTAAACATTTGAAATTAAATTTAAGCTATTAGGATTTTTATAATGGTTTTAATAATTCCTTTTGTGTGTAGAATTCGTTTGTGTGTTCGATTTAATTTGTCTGTGTCTGTTCTGAGTGTGGTTTGGGGTTGACTTTTTTTTGTATTTGCGCTGCATCTCACGGGTGGAATGCCATTGATAATTAAAATTGGGAATGTATTGTTTGTTTCTCCCCGGCCATGGTAAATTTTTATTAGTAAATAACTTTCAATCCATATGCTGTCATTTGCGTTGTCTCCTTGGCCGGGTGAGCCCTTGTAATGTGAGACTTTTATATATGTTAATATGTATTTAATTTCCACCCATGTTGCGGGGTGTAGTATGTATATATGAGGAAAAACTTTTAATAAATGCGAGTGGGGCTTGCGTCCTCCTGCTGCTGCTGGTCAGTTCTCTTCCCTTCCGACTCTTTAATGCCTCAAACCCAGGAGGGTAGGCTGGGTCGGGGTGGGTTGTGTCGTACCACACCAACGGGAGGACGTTTGGCCCCATGTATGGTGCGAGAATCTGCTCTGGGTAATCTGCTCCTCTGAGGTAATCTGCTCCTGGTGAATACAACAATGTATCGACCAAGTGTTGCTCTTATGGGCCCATCGCCGATGACGGATCGTACCTCTGCCTGAGGGATCGTCGCATGTGTCGCTCGAAATGGGGATTCTAAAGCATCGGCTACAGATAGATGTACATACTTGAATAACCCGAATTTACTATTCACAGCGGCCGGGTCATTCCGTTCACCCCTGTTATTTAGACAAAGCTGGGGTAATTCTTATGATTACCTTACTAGCGATCCTAATTTAAGCGACAGACAAGAGTTATTCCGTGCTGTGAATCTGGCTCACCATTGCTTTAATTTCCATTCAAGATGGTACTCCGGGTAACCGCAATAGGTTTTCCCATCTTAACTGCAATTACGGAATGTGACTAACGAACATTTAATATGCATTCGTTTAAAATCATGGATTATCAGAAAGAAAAATCTGTAAATGTTACGAAATAAGCCAATTAATAAGGTATTGAAATAATTCAAGGCCCCAATGGACGAGCCGCCAGCAGGGCTGTACCAAGGCGTTCCTGTTTCTCTGGCAAAATTGCCAAAGATGCGCCCCTCCCCCAACACTAAGTGCTACATTTTGGTTAGTTTGTCTTCTCCTCTCTGGTGCTACTCCCTCCTCGGTAAACCTACTAAACTAAACTTATATCCTAGAATATAAAAAATTATCCTCGTCCGGCCCATCACCCGCCAGAAAAGGCGAAATGCAGTTACTAGCTATCTACAGGCAAAACAACTAACAAATCCCGTAATTTTTAATCAGCCACGAAAGGATTATCCTTGAATTATTTTTCATTTTTCACTGGGTAGACAGATCGCACTCAATGTAACCTAAATCTTGTCTTTTTTAATGGGGCTCGTCCACAATGATGATGTCACGCTGGGGGGAGGGAGTTCGTGAAATGGACAGTTGTAACAAGGGGAGGAGGGGTACAAGAAGTGTGATCACACATTTTGGTTAAAATAAAAACATTTAAAATCAGCAGATTAAATTTGAGTTATTTTTGAAATTACGAAATTGGGGTATTTTTTTAATCAAGTAAAATAACTTTCATGTGATTTTTTTCTCTCTTATATTCCTTCTTTTGAAAAGTTCATTGGGTAGGTTCTGAGTTGGTTAGCAGCAAAAATTCTTCACCATTAGAAGAAAGACCTTCCCGTCACACCTTGAAATGTCCAACAAAGATACTCGCCTACCTGCGAGTGGTGAACTGGTAGTGGTAGCACAACAGGTTGATCTTATTAGAGTGTTTTTTATTAAATCTGTTTAGATTTTGTGTTCATAAAGAAAGATAAGATTTAAAGCAAAATATATCAAATTCTTTAATCTAAATTATTACTGTTTTCTAATTGTTCTTTTATATTAATTTTATTACTATTGATAATAAATTATGTTTTATTTAAACTTAATCTTATTCAAACAAAATAAGTACATGATATAATCATTATTATTGTTATGTCTCACAAATGTCACATAAAACACATAGTTAAATTTAAAATAAAATTGATATGTTGATTCATAAGCAGTGCTTCTGCTCTCTGACTGCAAGATATGTCATGTAATATAGCGGACATATGACAAGGTGGAACATTGGTGCAAAAAAGTGTGACATCATTTTGACAGCCCCAATGGTATTTTGAGCCAGTCCCTCCCGAGCCCTTACTGGTCAATCTCGCCTCACTGAAGTTATTCTTTAAAGACTCTTATTCTTGTGTGATTCTTGTCTCTGTACTCATTTTATGTCTTATCGCAATGATATTTTCCTGGATGCCCCATCTTAATATCATTCTGTCATCTCGCAAAGGTGTTTTCTTTTGTCTTCTAGATTTTCTCTTATTAGACTGTTTGTCCCCGTTCGATTTAAAATCTAGAAATATCCCTTTAATTATCCTCCTTTGAATTTTTTTTAGCTCTCGGCATTTTATCGAAATTATAAAAACACCAAATAGTAATTCTAGTGCAAACTGAACGATTATTTTATAGCTATAAAAGCAGTGGCGAATCCAGGGGAGGGGCTATCGGGCTGCACCCCCCCCCCCCCGCGCTGAACCAAAATTCTTGATTTAATTTAAAATCACTACAGCTGTTTGATCTTATAAAAGAATAGTAATAAAATCGTGACAACATTGCTTTCTGACTTGACATTCTCGAAAATTTTCCTACTTTTCTAGTCATTCCACTTGCACTTGTAGCGTTGGAGAGGTCGAAAACATTTTTTGGCCAGCTATTTCATTGTATTTTTTATTAAATTATCGAAAATATTGTAGTGTTCTTTATTATTCTTATTGTCATGAGAGGAAAGCCTGTAAAGTTAAAGTGTTTTGGTTCATGTAAGCCATGAGGTTTGACATTCGTCACTATGATACAAAATTTATATGACCTCAGCCCCTCCCCCCAGACCCGAATCCTGGATTCGCCTCTGTATAAAAGAGACAAATATCTGAAGAATTTTAGAAGACCTGATAGTAAATAAGCATGTTTATATTTATAGCAAAAGCGACTTTCAATTTTCTGAATTTTCACACCATTTTTAATTATTATCTTTTTTAATTATTATGCTTTTCACTTTAAATTCGAATGAGTAAATGAATAAAAGATAATTGAATCATTTTTAGAATCACATAAAGCATACGTTAATTTGGAACGCAATTTTCGATCTTACGATCTGTGTTTTTATTTTAGGAAAAGGGTATTTCAACAATAATTCATTTTTCTTTTAACTGGAATGGATCTAAAATTTTTTCCTGGAATTTATCAGTGTTCAAAAGATGTGGGAATTTATTTTAAATCATTAAGCAATTTCTGAAAATGGAACTGCAAAATTATTCTGCAAATTCATTCAAATTGAAATTGAACTGCAAATTTATGTTTCTTTCAACTGGAGTGGATCTAAAGTATCTTCCTGCAGTTTATCAATGTTGAAAAGACGTGGAAGTTCATTTTAAATCATTAAGCTAACTTCTAGAAATGGAACTGCAAAATTATTCACATTAGAATTCGAATCAATAATAAAATTTCTCTTAAAAAGCAGTTATGTTGCGGAATTATCATACTCTAAAAGGTGAACATGATGTTTCAAACTCCTCCACAACTACTAGGAATAAAGGAATTTTTATAAAGGATTCTATTTTCGTGGTCATGCAATGAAAACAATGAAAAACATGTAAAAAGAATACTAGAGAATCGAGCAAACTATATTGTCTCCTGGTAGCACAGAAGAACTTGGCAGAACGACAAGACAATAGAATATTTCAGCAGCTTTGTTGATTTATAGCCTGCGAAAATATCTACCAGTATGAAGTGGAGAAAATAAATACGTGTAATTCGTCGATTCCATCCGAGAAAGTGAGCGGGGAAGCAACAAATGAGGGATTTTGGTGGCAGAATTTATTCCATTCTTTGAAACTGCGATGGCAACAGCGTTGGACGTCGTGATTTAGTAAAAAAGTTCAGCCTTCTGTTGAGTTTCCGTGTTGTCACACAAAAATGAGGGGACTTTGAGGAATTTTATCTGAAAATGTGGCAATGTTCTGATTCTTTTTGAGATGATTGTTACAGGTAAGTTCTATGATTATTTAGCGTGTTTGTTTGGCGTAGTAGTAGTGTTTTTTTTACTTGAGATTGATATCGCACTGAAGATAAGTGGTAACAACTGATATCGGACTTTAATATTTTTATTTTATGATGTAGCAAATGATAGGAAAAAATTATTCATTGCGCGTAGATAGTGTTTTTTAAGGAAATGCGATAGAGTTTGAACAGATACAAGAAGTGAATGTAGAATGCAGAAAAAAATGATTTTGTAAATTTTAAATTATAACTTTAAATTATGCTTTTTTGTATATTCCGAAATAATCATGAAAATTAGATTCGTAAAAATAACTGTAATACAATAGAGATATATAAAATTCATAAATATATTACTCATATTTTCAGATAAAATTTAATATCAATACTGGAATCATAATTTAATTGCAAGTGTAATAATAATTTTATGCATTTAATATTATTCAGACACTTAGAAATCTAATTTCCTTTCTCTGAAAATTTAGTTTAGAATGGGATTATGCACGAAAAAAAATTATCGATAGTAAATTTAACAATAGTTTCATTAGCTGATAGAATGAAACATTTTATATGAATGTAAAATGGGCACTATATTTATTTCATTATTTCCACTCTTGTTAATATCTTATATTCTTTATTTATTATATTATGTTGGCAAAAATCAAACAAAATCATTTCTTTCAAAATGCTACATTAAGGGAAACCTTTGCTTTTTTGAATATGTGCATGTATTTCACACTTAGACAAATTTTATTTTAAAGCAAGTCATTATTTTAGTTCGATAATTATTTATGAATGACCATAAATGTAGTTTCAGAATTTAATTATCAGAGATTAAATTTTAATAAAGCAAAACGTCTCTACAGCGGCCCAGGAGAATTGGCCGCTCCAAAGGGGTTTCATGCTTGGAAGTACAAAATACAAATTTAAACAAGCCCCAATTGATTATTTCTGATAAAGCAAATTTTCAGATTCAACTAAAGCAAAAAGTACTGCTAAAATTTCTAATTTCTTTTGAAAAAGGATGCAATTCGCGTTACCTGAGTCTTTTAGCTTCTTCCGAGGTAATTTTTTTTCAGTTGTTTTTTTTAATTGGAAAAATAAATCCCTAATCATTTCGTAGGTAATTGTTGAGGAACGGGCGATAATATCATGTATTTCTCCTAAAGTCTGTTCAGCTGAAAGTTTCAGTTGCTGAGGGGCGCAACCCATACCAGCAGTTTCTTTGTCCGAAGCAGCGCCTGAAAGACGCAAGTGAGCTCTTCAATGCCCAACCCGATAGAGACTGAAGTTCACTGCTCCATTCACACTAGGAATGATTAACTAATTTTCGGTCTTGTTTTTGAGTGCATGATTTTTTTTCTTTCTTTCTTCTCTTTTCTCTTAATAAAAGGTCCAAAGTCAAAGCCGAACAGAATGTACTTCACTGAAGGTGAACGGAAGACCAACCTGCCCGCTTAGAGGGGTTTAAGTGGTCATAAATAGAGGTTATCATGTCTATGGGCCCAAAATACCTAAGAAAAGTTGCCTTTAAGAGGGATGACCGCTAAGCAAAAGTGTCCGCTAAGAGAAGTTTCATTGTCTGTGATCATTGGAAATGATAGAGAGAGAGTTCAACAAATCTAGGCAATGCTTTTTAAGCTGAAGGTTGCGATCCTAGATGCGGCTATTAAGCAGAATTACTATGTCGCAAACATTTTGTCGATGTACAATACTGTCTGGCTTTTGAAAACAGGAAAACAAAAATGGCAATACTTAACTTTTTTTCATTAAAGTTTATTTATTATGTGAAAATGGTCTTTCTTGGTTTATAATTAAATAATGCTTGATTTATTTTATCCACTTTCGTAATGTACTCGTGCAGCTACGAAAACAGTTGTACTACTTTAGTAATATCCAGAATTTTCTTGTATGTGCTGTTTTCGTGGACAAGCTTAATTACAAATTTTTACTCTGTATCCGAAATTTTTAACTGTAGAAATCACAGAATGAAGTACAGTAGAACCCCGCTAATCCGAAATTCCGGTTAATCCGAACCGATTTTATTTTTGAAAATTATATGTAATTGAAAAGATTACCTGAAAATATTTAAATACACATGCTAAAAACAAAAAAGTACATTTTCGGCATGCATAATTTTGTACACATTGAAGAAACTAATGCAATTCGCCGTAAGATAAGGTCACTTCATACAGGAGCACATCCATTATTCTAATGAAAAGGGGAGACATATTCTCTTTCTATTGCTTTTGAATACAAGAATTCAAGAGATAGTAGTACTGAGTACTTAAAACTTACATTTTTTTTAGCACACATCTTTTTCTTCTCTATTTTTATCAGAATTTCGGATAAACCGAATTTTTTGTAATCCGAACAGGCACCGGTCCCAATTAGTTCGGATTAGCGGGGTTCTACTGTATGTTACATTATTTTTGCCGTTACGACTTTCCATTCAAGATAGCTTTATCGAAATTTTAATAAATTAAATTTGTGACTAATTGAGTATTTACGTCCATTTGCCTTATAGTTTATGAATTCCATTGTTAATGCCAAGCTATTGCTTTAAAAGTGAAATGAATTAGAATCTATGCATAAAACCTGTATATATTAACACTTTGAAAGAGCAGAAGACTCAAAAGGTAATAAAAACTGTTTTTAAAAATTCACTTCTATTAGTGTACCAGAATGTAAGTAAAGTTTATTAATTTGTCTTAAATTTTTATAATATTGCTTGATTTTCGATAAAATAATATTATTTCCTACTTTTGACTTCGCCAATAAAAGCGTGTTTTAAAAACTTTTTTTTCTTTCTATATTTTAGTCTTTAATATGTTTCATTATTCACGAGTATAAATATTACAGAATCTAAAAATTAATATTTCTCAAACTGACTACTATGTGGTGCCACCTGAATGAAATTAATATTTAGTTAAATTTATATATTAAGTGATAATTAAGAGTTCAAAATTGTTCAAATATTGTATTGTATTGGAAACAAATAATTAAAAAATTTCAGAACTCTAGGACATCAAAAAGTGAGTGAAAAATCAATTACAAAATTCCATCGTTACAAACATGAAACATTTTAAATTAAGTAAAAGCGTTTAATAAAAATGTGTAAAAATGAACAAAAATCATAAAAAAATAATAAAAGGGTAATGTTCATCAGAGTTGATAATTTATATATTAATTGATAATTAAGAGTTCTAAAATTATTAAAATACTGTATTGCCATTAGAAACAAATAATTACAAAATTTCAGAACTCTAGGACATCAAAAAGTGAGTGAAAACTCAATTACAAAATTCCATTGTTACAAACATGAAACATTTTAAATTAAGTAAAAGCGTTTAATAAAAATGTGTAAAAATGAACAAAAATCATAAAATAATAAAAAAAGAGTAGTGTTCATGAGAGTTAATAAATAACTATTAATAATTTTATAAAATATTAAATAGCATAAATATTTTGTATTCCCTGATATTAGTGTATTGCGCTTTAGAAGATGGAATCACACGCAATCAATTTCAAGTGTTAAAAACTAATTATTTTCCTTTTCATCCACTTTTCGTCTTTAATTAAAGAAT
This sequence comes from Araneus ventricosus, assembly GCA_013235015.1. NCBI lineage: Eukaryota > Metazoa > Arthropoda > Arachnida > Araneae > Araneidae > Araneus > Araneus ventricosus. The sequence goes on along the minus strand of BGPR01006356.1, from coordinate 32,064 downwards.
TATTATTATAAATATTATGAATCTTGAAATCGACTTTTTCTCAAGATCTATACCCCGTCCATGGAATCAAAATTTAATTATATCTATTTATATTACTAACTGATAATTAAATATTAAAATAGTGTATTGTCATCGAGAATACACAAGTGAACAAGATTTTAAACCTCTAGCACATCAGGAAGTGAGTAAAGAATTGATTTCAAAATTCCAATTTTACAAACATTCAATGCTAAATAAAAGTGTATAAAGATTATTTTACTTGAGGATGGTGGTATTGATGCAGCGGAATACGGATAAATTTGTCTAAAAAATAGAAAAATGAAATGTTAATAAAAGGCAGCTCTTTAAATAATAATATGTCCAAATGAGGGACTGTTTTTGAAAAGAAATTCGATATGCCCAGAATATTGAAAAGGAAGCTCTACAGCCAGTATACTGATAAAAACATGTTTTTAAAAACATTTGTATTTTTATTCAATATAAACTCTTATCATTTTAGGCGCTTAGAGTTAAACGATTTTTCTCAAATAAATTAATTATCAGAATCAATCATTTTTTTTGTTTAAATAAATTTGGGTTCAATTATTTAGAATAAGCCGATTTTTCTTTCGTTTCATTGATATTTACTATCTTTTATGACATAAATATTTATTTTAGTATATTCATCATTTTTCAGCTTTCATTACTTATTTTTTCATGTGCAGACGCATATTTCCGTCCACACTGTGCTCTGACTGAAATACCTTCCGTAGAAGTCCTTTCACCGGATTTGAATTTTCTAAAATTTAATGTGAGCTAGTATTTCATTTTTGAAGTTTAAAGCTGTTTGTTATCTGAATACAGTTTGAGTAGAAGAAAAAGCAATTGATTGATTGAAATGATTGAGGCAAGCTAGTCTTTTTGTTTAAAAAAATTATCGAATAGAAGTGACCATCTTATTTCTTCATATAGATTTTCATAAGGGAAAGGGGTAGTGGGTGATTTCTAAAATTTTGACATGTTAAACAACAAGAAATTTTTCCCCTCGCAGTGGAGTAGCAAGTGTAAATGACGCCCAGGGCATGTTATTATTTTTTCGCCCCTCGTGAGATTTGACTTTAGAACGTGGCATAAGCGTACTAATGTTTTGTTTCCATGGCGCCTCTTTGAACAGGCGCTTCGAGCATCTATATACCCCTTGCCTACCCTTTGCTACGCCACTGTCCCCTCGATTTTCTCGCATACGAATCCAGCATGGTGCGTATTGTACTTCGTAGCATAAGTACTCTTTCGACCGATTGTACTTCGTAGCATAAGTACGCTTTCAACCGATTGTACTTCGTAGCATAAGTACGCCTTCGACCGATTGTACTTCGTAGCATAAGTACGCTTTCGACCGAGTAAGTCCAAAATTTGATACAGATTTACACCTTTGGTGACAAGAGCATATACCCAATTTCATTTATCTAAATCGATGCCTTTTTCAGTCATCGTATTCACATACATGGGAACAGGGCCGGATTATTAAAAGGGCAAAGTAGGCAATTGCCTATGGGTCCCGCAACTTTAGGGTTCCCCGAGGCTTGGAAATATTTTTAATTTTTTTTTTTGCAGCACTTTCAGAATAATTTAATTTTGTGTTTTCATTTAGTTTCCAAAGGCATTGCACTCGAATTCAAATTACAATCAAGTATCGTTTAAATTTTGGAGCATTATTCTAACAACATTCCTTATTAATTGTTTCTTGCAAGTTTTATGTTAGATTGTTTTATAAATTAAAAAAAAAAATGTCACTTTCTAATTTGAAACATGTCCGATCTTATAATTAAACAGTATTTAGATTGTGTTAAAACATTATTAAATTTTTTTTTTACTATTTTATATAAAGTTATTTTTAAATTTTAATTTTTTTAAAAGAGATATTTTATATAAGCTCTCTTGAAACCGACCCGAAATTAAATGGCTTACTATTTCAGCACGTCAAAATTTGCTGCTTAAAACTGCTTGTATAGAGATTAAATTGAAATTAATACTAAAATATCTGGTTTTTGGAAGCTGGGAAGGAGATGGGAGGGGCGAGACTTGCATTGCCTAAGGGTCCCTAGAGGGGTTAATTCCGTCCTGCATGCGAATAGACAGACCGACAGATGGTCACCCCTTAGACAAATTTGGTCCAAAATTTGATACAGATCTACAATTCTGGTGATGAAATCAAATGCTACATTTCATTCACCTAGATCTTTGCTATCTTGAGATGTCATGGTACATGGACAGTCAGACAGAGACTTCCATAAAGGAATTCGTCCAAAATTTGATAGAAATGTACGATTTTGGTGTAAATATCACATTTTTGTATCTTGTTTCGTTTTTGAGTCGCAGACAGACAGACAAAGAGTTCGAATTTTTTGAAGAATAATACCTTTTCTTTGTATATACGCGAGAAAATAAAATCTTTAGGAACAATTTTTTATTGAATTGTCATCAGAAAACTTTCATAATTGCTGAAGTATCGCCCTTCGCATTCTTGCCATTGCAGCAAAGTGGAAAATGTTTTGACTTCAGGCCGAGTGGTGACAAAAAACTTCGGCTTTTCTAATATCTAATTTCATATCGGATAGTTTCATTTCTAATATCCAATTTCATAAATAAAAAAGATAAATGAATGAAATACCGGAACGTGTATCCTAGTACTTATTTATAATTAAATTTATTTATTTTAGATTCTACTGCTGTTGAAAAACGCAAAACGAATTTCGATGTTTATACAAGCAGAATAAAATAAAATGAAAAAATTAAACACTGTCGCAACTCCAATTTTATGTTAGCCTCCGATAAAAGAGTCCGAAGTCCCGACGTTTATCAGGATTTTGTTGCGCGATCGTCGACTGGATGCTGACTGATGTCCTCCCCCAAACACCAAGAAAACATCGGTGTTCATGGTTTGCACAGATTGAGTTTGTGTTGATCTTGTGTCTACATTTCGTTTGTTGTGTTTCGTTATTTTGAAAAGGTCAGTATTTGCTTTCAGTTTTCGTTTCTTTCTTTTTAAGAACAATAAATAAAATATTTGAGCTCCAATTTATTTATCGGACAGATTTAAAAAAAAGACATTTCTGCTATTTTCGTATCATTTAAATCGGAAAAAAGCTAACTAAATATTTATAGATTATTTTAACTATAGATTACATATGTGTAAATGTAAATACCGGTTGAGTTATAAATAGAATACTTACAATTTTAATGGTGCTTCTGCAATTATAAATACTAAGTTTATAATTTGCTTTATCGGTTTCCAATTATAAATACTAAGTTTATAATTTGCTTTATAGATAATTGTTTTATTTATTCTATGGTATCTTTTTTTTGGGGGGGGGGGTATTCTATGTACTATGCCTAAATGAAGGTATTTGTATCAGAGAAGGTCTCATGCCAAAAAAATTCTTATTTACGTTAGAAATAACAGAAAACTATCTTTCAAATACGGCGGGAAATTTGTGAAATGATATTACAGAAAAACTGTTTACTCGTCGTACATTTAAATTTTTAATATTTCCTTGACTATTTATGATTTTAGTTTTATTAATTTTTTACTGTTTTGCATGACTGTTTTCATGTTGCGCTGAACATGTCTCGCATCACTAAATTTCAAAGAAAATTAATAATTATTCTTATAATATTTAGTGAACTGACAATTTTATTATTTTAATTTAGTTTAATCCTATCATTTTTGAGGATAAGAAATGAATTTATGACAGTAAATTCTTGTTCGATTTTTTTTTAAATCTAAGTTAATACTTTTATTTTAAGCGGATACTTTTGGAAAATTTTTCTGATTCGTTTTCAGCAATTATTGAGCAGGAAAATTTAATGAATAATTATGAATAAGAAAAAAGAACAGCAATTTTTTTTTTTTTTACCGAACATAATTCGAAGATGCCTCTTTTGAAATTGAATTAATATCCTAAGAAATCATAGCCTTATGCTATTGATTAAATAGAGCTGCAAATATGAAGCTGTTAAAAAAATATATGTGACATTTAAGAAACAAAAATTCCACTCTCATGCTCTTTGGAAATTCCCCTTTCACGAGTAGGGGAGTTCTATTTTTAACAGCTTTGAAACTACATCGAAAATCAGAGCACTATATAGAGATGAAAAATTTCAGGGTTCATATCTGGTGAGGATTCAATTTCAATTTATTGGGAGGATTTGAAGACGATTTCAAAAGGACAATTAGACGGATATTTTTGGATGAACATGGTTACAGATAGTTTATGACTGTGGATGCATAGCTAGTGCCTGCTGTGGTGTCGTGATAATGATATAATAAATTTTAGAGCTTCTGGAAATAAAATGTTCTGGTGACTTTTTTTCGTGTTTCCAAGCTGTATATTTTCAAAAAATGAAGTGAGTTCACTTTTAAAGTTGACACACTTCCCCTTAGCGTTACACATTGTTACCGACATCTGCACAACGGGCATAAATCAGAGTCCTGTGGCAGGTAATTTTAGAATACCCGAAACGCTAGCATTTGAAACAGCGTAGATGAGTTGGAATGTATCGATCATGGGCTGCAATGATGGCACAACTCGAAATATATGTGTTTGAATATAAGTGTGACTTTTGAAATATATATGTTTAAAAATTTCGTTTGTATTGAAATGCAGAAATCTCACGCTTAATTGATGGATTAAGGAGTAAGCATTACTGAAAGGCTTCATAGGAGTTCTGTTATGCCGCATAGAAGAAGATTTTATAATGCTGGGAAAGGTCGTAACTCAAAATTCGTATTTTTTCGAGTTGTGCTAGTATTGCAGCCTATAAACGATATGGTTCAATAAGTTTGTAATATTATTCAAGATCTGCTCTTTAATGTTTTCTATTAATTTATTGCAACTAAAAGTAATGACAAGATTCGGGGTGTTAAGGAGCTGTCCATCCTTCCGTATTCAAATACGTCGTACACAGGTCACTGCCTGTCCTTACAGATTTTGAGTAATTTCTTCCAGTGGAATATTAAATTATCTACTCGAGTAATAACATCTTTGGATAAACTCAGGGTTCCATGAGGACTAACAGCAATGTAAATGATTGCCACTGCTTTCAATTGCAAACTTTGCTGTGTTTGTTTGCGGCAATCGACTTCGACAAGCAAATCACCTGGTCGAAGTTTTCGCGTGGATTTGACTTCACCCTAGATTGCTACCAATAGTCTTTTCAATTAAAAATAATAATATTATCAAAAGTTTCTATGTTTGATTATAATTTTTTCATGATAAAAAAGAAGAAGAAAGAATTAGAAACGCTGGTAGCAATTTATTGCCCATCAAAGGGACCTTTCTTCGAAAACATGCGATATACATAGACATTTTAGCCCGACGGCATCGTCCACAAGGGAAGATATTTGTCTACTTTGGGCAAAATCAGCCTCGTCTTTACCGATATCCAGCCAATAAGGCTTTTTTTCTGGAATGTCAGCCATCCTTAAAGTTGAGTTTCAGAAGTTGACCAATGGCGCTTGATTCTAACAGACTAACCACATAAGTGGCTAGACTAACAACCAAATGATACGCTTAATACCAACAATGTTCCATCTATCTAAAAGGTGGCAACGCACGGCGAACACTTGGGGTATTTTGCTGACCATGAAGAGGAATATGCGAACACAATGACGACAGTTTTTAATGGAGAGTCCTTCGCTTGCCGTCGAGGGAGAGGAAAAAGAAAGGGGAGGGTCTCAACCAGAAAGAACATACGATCATGAAGGTACCTCGGGATCGTGATGCTTGTCACACCTAAAAGAGGTAGGTCCCTGATCAATGATGTGGTCTCAAAATAAGCAGTGGTGGAACGGCTCTAAAAGCAGTGCCGGAACATTCTGACCTGGGTGACAAAAACCACGCTGTTTTAAGGACGTTTTCCCAATTTTTTTCTCATTTTTCCCTCTTGAAAATAAGTAGTGCCGGAACGGCGTTAGAGCTCCACTACACCTCTGCCCCTGATGGTCATACAACAAGGAATCTTAAGAGGAATAAATTCTCAGCCCCACGATCTTCGGATCACCAAGTCTTGACCGTTCCTTCCAGCCACCGCAACCTACATGTTTTGTGAAATAATATGCAAAAATAATCAATGTATAGTTATTAAGAGGGTTTATAATTGATGTAAATTGAAGTATTAACAACTACATTATTATAAACTACCTATAATAAATACAACGTTTTTATAGTGAACTCTTATCATTTTCTAGATTCATCTGTTAGAATTAGATTACACTGCTTATCTTAAAATGCTGATTTCCATTTTCTTTTTTTTTCATTAAAAATGAAAACAAAGAAGTGTCTTCTCCAAGTTGAAAACGCAACTCGATATTCGTTTTCACATCCGAAAGTTTTTACAAATTTAATTTAAAAGGAGAGATTGGTGTCTGTTATAATTGAAACACTAATGCTCGGCATTTGAAACCTTATTTTGTAATATAGAGGAGATTAAAATAAACAATAAATTGAAATATACTAGGACCGAGTGAGTATGCGTTCGATTAATTATAAGTGAATGTCAACTTAATGGTATCGTCCTCAGCTATACCTGGATAGAAAACGGATGCCTGGATGAATTCAAGCTGCCCCAAATGCTTCAACATGTCTTCATAAATTTTGGAAAAGATCCAGATAAAGTGTCACATCTGCAAAAAAAAAATGAAACGAGCTATTAAAACACAGTAAAAAACTCAATTCTAAAACGTGATGGCAACCCGTTCGGTCTTTTAATTTGATATTTCGTTTGAACTAAAGAATTATAATGCTAGCTCAAATTAAATTTTATATAATTCAAATCCTGTAAAAGCACTGTCAGTTTTGGTCAGAGCTAAGTGCAATTGGGGCAAATGGTCATTAAGGGAATTTGGTCAGAGCTAAGTGCGGACGCAAATATGCGTCTGTGTATGAGAAAAATAAATAATTAAAGCTGCAAACGCTAAATATACTAAAATAAATATTAATATCATAAAAGTGAGTAAATATCGAAATAATGAAAGGAAAACCGGTTTATTCTAAATAATTGAACCAAAATTTATTTAAACAAAGAAAAATTTACCTATTCTGATGATATTCCATTTATTTCATTTAAGAAAAATTGGTTGATTCTAAGCATCTGAATTGATAAGAGTTTATGTTGAATGAAAATAAAAAAAGTTTTAAAAAACGCGCTTTTATTCGCGTACTAAAGAGGAGAAAATGTCATAATAATTATCAAAAATCTGGGAGTCGAACCAGAAACGTAAAAGCGTGAATAGCTAATAGAAAAAATTAAGTAAATTAGAATTCTAATCGCATTCCTATTATGGTTTAATTTTTAATGAATGTTTAGGAATTTTCTTTCTTATGATATTCATTGAGGCTTAATTTTCTTATCGTATTGTTTGTTTTTAGTGCCTCAAGCTTTTACAATTTTAGTTTGATGTCCAGAAATTTGGATTCAAAAATATTTTCTACATTTTTGTCACTAATAAAGGCGTGTTTATAAAAAATTATTATTTTCTACTTTTAGGTCTTTAATTATAATTTATTATTATAAACATTATGGAATACTGTAAGCGATATTTCTGAAATTCGCTTTCAGATTGCGTCACTGATATAGAATCGAAATTAATTGAATTAAAACTATTAACTTATAACTGAAAATATTAAAATAGCGTGTTTTCATCAATAACACACAACTGTACAAAATTTCAAAAATCTAGCACATCAGAAGGTGAATGAAAAATCGATCACAAAATTCCATCTTTTCAAAGATGAAACAAGTTAAATAAAAGAGTATAAAAGTGATCGATTTAAGTAGCGGAATAAAGCACAATGGGTAATAACTTCTTTTGAAAGCTTTATCAGAAGATAGTCAACTATGTGAATGCTGTTGAATGCAGCAGAATTTTTTCGTCCGATTTCTTCTTCTATTAAGATCATGCAAAATACCTTTCAAAACATAACTTTCTACAGAATTGACCGAAAATTGCTTTTCAGAATTGCTCTTATTTTCATCCTATAATGCATAAAAGTAGCGTTCTCTTTGAAATTTTGGAAAAAATCTTCTAGTTTATGAAACCTTGCTTTTGTGGAATGAGCCGTGTTTGAATTAGTGAAAACCCAGATTTTTATAAATTGCGCTGCATTGGAATGTGCGTAATTTAAAATTTAAATCTGATATCTTTATCAATATCGATCCATCACCACTTTTCAGAATAATGTTTCCTTCTCTTAATCTCTGGTACAGAAATAATGTATCAGAATATCATGCATCGAATTACAGAATATTTGATATTCAAATCTGTATATAAGTAGCAATTAATTTAAAAGTCAAAAATCACTTAGACACACTGAAAAACTGCTTGGACCGCAAGTGTTCTTAACATTCCTATGTAGAGGGAAATAACCATAAATATCCAAATTAAAATGTGTCATCTAATTAAGAGTTTAAATAAATTCGCTGTTCAAGGGGTTAAGTTATATACTCTGTTTTGTTCTGTAAGACGCTTCTTATTACTCTTGTTTAATTTCTCTTTATTTATAAAGTCATCATTTTCTGGGGTCATTTTTATTCTACTTCATCTATTTGTTTTGTTAGTTCCAGTGCTTACTGAATAATGATGAAATAAAAAATATTGCATGAATGGAATCTTATTTAGGAAAGCACTGGAACTGAGAAATCCAAATTCTGATTTCTGGCAATTGGTTGAAAGGTAACAGTTATAATTTAATTATATTAACAGGTTCTCGTTATATAGGTTTTGTAAAATTTTTAACACGTTCTCTGATGAACTTGACATTTTTAATATGTCTCTAGGTGCTTTTAAGTCGAAATGTTTGCATCTTTTAAATAGATGATATGTTTTATTTTGCCTTTCTACAACATTTTAGATGTTTATGCTATTTGATTTTCCGTGTTCTTATGTATTCGACCAGTTTTTTGGCGCCGTGTTTGCTTTATTTTTATCTTAAGTGTTGCATTTTTTTTTTTAAATCTCAAGTGTGTATTTACGTTTTTAAACTTTTAAACTCCTGGTGTGTTTTTATTAGACTCGGTGTTTGCGTGTTTTGACTTTTTGACCCTTGCTTTTTGGAAATGAACTTTAAATTTAAAAAAAAAATAATACGGCTTTTGGTGTCATAGTGTGTCTTAAAGTTTTGTGATTATGTGTTTTCGTTTTTAATTATATATACGTTTGCATAAGTTTTATGATTTTATGTATTCTCTGTGGTCTACTCTTTGCTTTCTAAAGCATATATACATATTTTTTATTTTTTATTTACTCATTGTGACTTTTATTCTTTGTGTGTTTGTCAGCACTCTGTAAATGGAGTTCTCTCTGTAGTGTGCTTTTCTTTAAATAAATAAATAATTATCAAAATTTACCAAAGATATTAACTATAAATTAATAAGTAAAAATTAATTAAAAATTACAATTTATTAAAATTAATTTAAATTAATTAAATTAAAATTAAAATTAAAATTTACCCTTGACAGAAAATTTTGTCCATTTTAGAACTTCTATGGCTAGTGGTCTTCGAAGAAGTTGGTCATTCGGGTTCTTTTCCATTCCTTCCATTTTGAATAATCTCTTTTACATTTTAAATTATATTTTATGTGTTTTATCTATTTTATATGTTTTAAATATTAATTGTTGTAATTCTTTTGTTGATGATCACTTGATGCTGTTGCGTTGAGCACGCAAAACGGTGTATTGTCATCGTTTATTGTTTAAATCTTCTGTTTCTTATCTATAGTTTTTACATTTTAATTTATATTTCTAGTAGCTCTAGATAGTCACATCGCTTGATTTATTTTATGCTTCCGCTCTCTTTTCCTACTTTATGAATGATATACTTTAAATTATATCTCAACTACAGAAGTAGAAATGAGTTTCTAAAAATAACGCTGATTAAAACCATCAAAATTCAAAAAGCAGTATATTTTATGTCCAAAGTAAAGAGATAAAACAGAATGTTATCGTGAAAAACCCCTGGAAGAAGATGAAGAGTAAGAAATACTATCTAGAAGCTTTCAAAGAAATTTTCTTTCAACTTTGTGCAAGATTTAAAAAGAATGCTATTTGATAGGCTTCCATTTTGAATTCCTTCAATGAAATTAAATCTTATTTTTGAAATTACAGTAGGACCCCGGTAATCCGAACGAATTCAGGCACATGGACGTCCGGATTAGCGGGATTTCCGGATTAGCGAGGTTTTTAAAAAATAACGTAAAACGCCTTTTTCAAAAATTGTATGTATAAGTACTATGGTATATTTTTATGAGCTAACATATTATGGATAAATTGAATGAACGTGATACAGTATGAACATGATATGTACGTACATAATTACTACATATGCAAGTGAATGAACATAATCAGTGTCCAAAAAAGTCAGAGATTTTTCTTTGCGCGGCCGTTCCAATTTTTAATTCAAATGCGAGGTCTCTTAAACGTCTGAGGAGCATAATTTCCTTGTGCTTCAAAATTTTGCTCTTCAGCCCACTGTAATGAAGTGTTGAGTGCCGCCCTAGCCTCAGAATGAGAAATTTTGATGGAGTTTACAGAATCAATAAAATTGGGAAGCAAATTTTTCCACTACTTGTTGATCAGCAATGTAGACAGAGATGCCCAGTTAGCAAGAATGAGCACGACATCTTTTAAATTTACATTTGTCTGTGTTTTTTCCAAGTTTGCATTGTGCAGAGGATCATTAAGAATCGTCGTAAGAAGCAACTTGCGATATCCCAGCTTGATATTTTGAATAACATTCTGATCCATGGGTTGGATCAGCGCAGGATTCGGGTTTGTATCATTCTCCATGGACCGTCCGGATTACCGAGGGTTCCGGATTAGCGCGTGTCCGGATTACCGGGGTTCTGCTGTAATCTTATTTGAATTAAAGGGACAAACAACTGTTAAACTCGAAATTTTTCCGATTTTATGAAAAAAATATATAATATTTTCCTGTCTTTTCTCAGCAATTTAAAACAATCCGAGTTTAAAAATTCTTTAATTATGAAAGTTATGAAGGAAAATGTGTCGGCTCTTCAACGTAAACATTGAATGTGGCCATATCTTTAAAGCGCTATGTCTCATAATGTGTTTTTCTGATATTGCGCGCACGATATCTCAAGAACTATTGAATATTTTTACGTACAATTTTTACCGAATATGTATTTTGTTATGTTCTAGAAATTGAACCCCAATTTTGTACATATTTCTCCAAAGAAGTTTTTCTGGCGGGTTAGAAAATTTGAAATTTTAACTATTTTCAACATTTTTATTTTAAATTGGAATATAAAATAGAAATTAAATTAAATTGTTAATAAATTGAGGTTCACTTTCTTAAACAGACTGTTTGAATTACTTAGATACCCAAAATATTGTGTTTAGATAAATATTTTATCAGTAATCATGCGCTCAAGGTGTCTATCTCATTTTTCTCCAAAAATTATACCCATATTTATTACTCTCTCAAATAAATACATATCAATAGGAAGGTTTGAAAATGTGTGTACTATAAGAGAAGTTACAGATATTTTTCTAGAAAAAATAAGTGAGTTTGTAAATTGCATTGTTTCAGAAATATAGTGTATCGAATTTGACAGTTTTGCACCATTTTTTCGAGGTTTAAGAGTCTTATGTCCCCTTAAATCTTATTTTGCTTGTATTTTGTATATGTGCTCAGAGAAAGTATAACTTTTCAAAGCGTTTTCATCTTTGCCTTTCTGAATATGAAAATTAGTATTTCTTTTCGATATTTACAAATGGAATTTTTCAATGGCTACGATATTAAATTGAATTCCTTATTTATTTCTATATTAATGAATGCTTAGAAGCTTGAATTATCAGCTGAGAATCTTCGTAAATTAATCGTATCAATAACCTTTATGGTGTGTTGCCGTTATCAGCACCAGGGACTGCGCGATTAAATATCAGACTACATTTGGTGATTTATTTTTTATTATTTCATAACTTATATGATTACTGATATTCGATATCATATCATATTCTTACCATAATCACGATGATTTTTTAATCTTTATTTACAGATAAAAAAAATCGTTTGTTTTGCAACATTTAAAAAGAACTGTCTAAGAAAACTTTAACTTTGGCTTAGTTAATAAAAATTATTTATATAATCATGCATGAGAATGGCAAACATTTAACCCGCTGTTAATCGCAATCATTGGTTAGACTAAAGATTACGGTATAGACTCGTCGCCAAGCTCGTGAAATGGTCGCCAACCTTTAAAATGCTTGCAAACGGCCGCCATCTTGGATAGCGGCAAAAATCGAAGTTTTGCTTAAGAAGCATTAAATTATTGTTTATAGGATTGCAATTGAAATTTTATTCATCCCTACATTTGACAAATTATGGCTTGAAAAAATTATACCGTATTGTAGTGCGTATTTATGAAATATTGCGACTAAAGATTACGGTATGGTATCGCCAAGCTCGTGAAATGGTCGCTAACTTTTTAAACAAGATATTGCAGAGAAAGAGGTAGTAAAAAATGTTGAATGATTTGCATTCTTTTTTTTGGTGAACATCAAAACAGGTAGCATACAGCACAGATGTTAAAATTGCGGTACAAATTAATAATTCTGGTTAATTAAATCTAGATAAAATAAGCAAAAGAGTGAATTAGTTTGTTTTTTGTTGTGAACAATGTGTGTGTGTGTAATTATACACGAAAATACCTTTGAAAGAGATCTATACTCGGTTAGTTGGAGGAATAGTAAGCAACCCCTGACAGGGCATTGACATGGTGTGTGTGTTCTTATCTGTTTTAATACGCCGCATAAAGGACATCTATCCTGTTTCTTTTTATACGTTTTTATTTAACTTGATTTGTTTCATGTCAGTAAAGAGGGAATCTAATAATCGATTTTTTACTCACTTCTTGATGTGATTACGTTCTGAAATTCCGTACAGTTGTGTGTTCACTGTGAAAAGCTGATTTTAAAATTCCATAATATTTATTCTGATGATTTATGAAATATATAAGTATTAAAGACTGAAAACTAGAAAATAATAAAAGCAAAAAAGTAAGGTTTTTTAAACACGCTTTTATGGTTGAACTAAAAAGTAGAAAATTCATTTTTTTATCAAAAATCTGGACGTCAAAACAAAATAAAAAAGTGTGAGATGCTGAAAACAATATTATAATGAAATTAATCGCAAGAATAACATCAGAAAGAAAATTAATAAACTTTAATTAAAAATAAAAACATATTTTAAATGTAATTAAAATTCCATTTTGGTTACAGTAATTCTGATGGCGCCTCACCCTTTTACGGTTTTGTTTCGGCGTTCATTTTTTTGATCAAAAGAATTATTTTCTACTTTTTTAGTACACTAATAAAAGCGTGTATTTGAAAAACTTTTATTTTTCTTATCATCTTCCATACGATAAAAATGTCCTCCAAATGAACATTTAGTATTCAAGTTCAAAGGTGAAATGTAGAATGTTAATATGTATTTTCATAATTTTGAGTCCTTCTTGGACATGTATAAATGTGTGGCTCTCTAATAATCCTAGTAGCTGTGTGTGGTTTTGGGGATTGGAATAAATGAATACAGGCCGAGGTGGTTTAGTGGTAAGGTCTCGGCTTTGGGGCCGGAGGGCTCCAGGTTCGAAACCCGATTCCACCGAAAATCCGTCCTGTGTTGGGCCTGTTGCACGCTAAATCATACGTAGGGGGCCAAACGTCCTCCCATTGGTGTGGTGCGCCAGCTCAGGCGTCTTCCTCGTCATCTGACCGAGGTTCAAAATGCCGAGATCCCTCCCAAAATAGCCCTCGTGTTGCTTCAAAACGGGACGTTAATATAATTAAACCAAACAAACTGGAAAAAATGTATATGAAATTCATTTCTGAAATATTTACACGTTCGACCACGCGAATGCTATGGCATTCATTGTGACGCAAAATGACATGAATGCTGTAACATTCAAATTTATAAGACGCTTTATTATGCATCCAAATCTATATAGACTTCAGTTTTTGAAATGATTATGCACTTTAAAGTAATGGCTAAATGAGTATTTTTATTTTCTGTTACCTTTTCTTTCTATAGTAACGTGTTAGGTGGATTTCTGTAATTTCTTATTAAAACGAAATTAGCTTGCGCATAGATTATTCGATTGAAATACAACATTCAAGATCGTAATTGCCACGTTTATTTACCCATACGATGATTGTTACCCATTTGCTGAAGAATGCGGAAATAATACTCTTGAATCTTAAAGATGACACATTTTTTTTGTAAGTTTATTTAATATTGCTATTTTCAACCTGGAAGCGGGATTTAAAGGATCTTTTCAAAATTCTGTCTTTTGATGAAGTTTGAAAAATCTCCCTTAAGCCATCTAAAGTGAGCCGAGACAGTAGCGCCCTCCCCCACACACATTTTTCCGGAAAAATTAAATTTTTATTTCATTTTAGCTGCCAAACACTGGGAATTACGAAAAAGCAACAATGTTTGAGAAAGCTAGCTGATTTTGTAGCTATTTTTTTTAATTTTGTTGTCCACCCCCTATACTCTATGGTAGTTTTAGTGACATTTTGGTGATAAAATTTTTAACCCACTTACTTTTAACTCCCAATCGCCGCTACTGTGTCAAGATATAAATTAAATTCTAAGAAATAGTCGGATTGAAGTCAGATGCATTAAGTTATCAGATGCGTATCTTAACTGTATTTTTTGAGTTGTAAAATATTCTTTAAAAAAAATAAGGATCAATTACTTGCGACAACTAATTTTCCTATACCGTCTGATGACATTTTGGTGATAAAATTTTTAGCCCACTTACTTTTAACTCCCAATCGAAGCTACTGTGTCAAGATATGAATTAAATTCTAAGAAATTATCGGATTAAAGTCAGATGCATTTAGTTATCTTAACTGTATTTTTTAAGTTGTAAAATATTCTATTTCTTTAAAAAATAAGGATTAATTACGTGCGACATCTAATTTTCATATACCGTCTGATGATAATGGAACATATGATGGAATGGCATTGTGATGAATGCGGAAAAAATATATCATATGTAATGTATGTAGTCTGTGCAACAAATACACGATCTGAGGACATAAAATCTTTATTTTTCGAATCGAAAGCTAAAATCCTGATAACCGTATATTTTTAGATCAAAGGAAAAAGGAAAAATATATTTTTCCCAACATGTTTATCTCTTTAAATTTCAAGTATTTTAGATGCATCGTTGCAAGGGAACTCGAAAAGCTAAAATATTGAGTCAATTATATTGCTTTATGTTAGAAATAAAAGTAGAATACTCACTACAAAAAAAAGGAAAACTGACATACCAATACCAATTTTGAGCTATAAAAATGAATTTCAGATATAAATGTAAACTACCTTCCTTTATTTTTGAAAAATGCATGAATGAATGAATGAATGAAAAAACCATTTGTTGTAATTTCTGTCAAGATGTAGAACAATGGATACAGCGAAACGTTTTTCATGTCTCTTTAAAATGTTGAACAGGATTTCACAATAGACTTTGAAGAAATCAAATAAAAACTTTGGAAGCTCTAATGCTAGTAAAAATTTTAGAAAGCCTGCACGGGATAAAAAAAATAATCCATCAAGTTCGAGTAAAGAACGATTTCTTTTTTCCAGAAAAAGTTCGAAAGGCATTCCACTTGACATAAACTACATATTTAAAAAAGCTGCGCACTTTTTTCCTCCATCTATGCTGCTTCTCATATCCATCGGATGGAAACAGGGCTATATCTGCTACAATATCAATTAACTTCTCGTAGAAAAAGATAAAAATATAAATTTTACTATTTTGACAATTATATCAAATATAACATGTAAACGCTTTAGAAGACAGGTTGTTTGTTGACATGCAAAATGTTTGCCTTCAAGAGTTGATAAGATTTTCTTGCCTTTAACCTTCCAGCGGGCGCGCCTGCACAAATTTTACGACATATCGTGCATCTTATTACATATATATATCGTGTTGTTCTACAAAAATAAATGCAACTTTTATTTATGTTATCTGTATCTATTAGCTTAATAATAAACAAAGATTTCATAAATAAAATTTGCACTTAAATTTATAAAAGAACAATATAAATATCTAATACGATGCACAATATAAGTATCTCTTGCATACGCGTGCCCGCTGGAATGTTAACTTTCTCGTATACGAAAAATACAAAGAAATAGTATTATTATCGTCAAAAAAATTCGACCTCGAGATTTTGAGGAATTTCCACATTTTAACCCTTTGTATCCCAAATCAATTTACCAGCAAATTTCCAATTTTATTTTTGAACAATTAGATAAGTTTTTGAGTAGAATAACACCAGGAAAGAGAAAAAACTTTTTAATTAATTAAAATAACTTAATTAATTAAATTAGCAATTATTTTTTAAATTTTGCCTTCAGCTGCTATCAACTGCTTTCTGTTGGAACTACATTCATCGTGTTTTTGCGAATTCCGTCAAGAAAAAAGGTCATATTACAAGGATATAAGAGTGATTAAAGTGGGTCTTTGAAGTCCCGTCGGGTTAAACTTCCCCAAGTCCGAAAAAATGAATTACTGAGCTCATCCAGAAAGTAAATACCGTTTGCGCATATCTCCCGCGCATCTCACAGCACGAAAGTCGCGCATGCGTAGTTACATCCTTCAATTCGAGAACGAATTAGCCTATCCATTTTGTTATTATTTGTCGGTAATCATGTTTAAAACAATCGATCGGCCCGCCAGCTGTGAAATAAGACACGTTATCAAGTTTTTGAATGCGATAACTGTTCGACCTTGTGAAATTTATCGTCAGATAAGTGAAACTTATGGAGAGAACGCGATGAGTGAAGGTATGGTGCGAAAGTGGGTTAGGATGTTTGATGAAGGAAGGGAAAATGTCCACGACGAGGAGCGCAGTGGACGCCCGTCGACTGCGAAACATTATTGCGAGAGCAAGCTTACTGTGAGACATTGAAGAAGTTACGGCGTGCGATACAGAACAAAAGGCGTAGACTAGTGACTTCTGGTATTGTGTTCGTGCATGACAACGCGCGACCGCAAACCCCAGCCTAACGACGACGCTACTTGATTCATTTCGCTGGGAACAATTCTGTCACCCTCCTTATAGTCCGGACCTAGCTCCATCCGACTTCCATTTGTTTTCTCATCTCAAGAAATTTCTTGCCGGCCAGCAATTTGAAGTGATGATGAGATCATGGTAAACGTCCAGAACTGGTTCAGGTCGCAGGCGGCCGAATTCTACGAAGCGGGCATGTTGCAATTAGTGCCAAGATATGACACATGCCTTAATTCGCATGGTGAATGTGTCGAAAAGTAGTTTAAGGTGTGTAGATTTTTCTGTATTAAAATACAAATGAAAGCAAATTGCTAATTTTTTTTAATACCCAAACGGTACTTACTTTCTGGATGAGCTTTGTATGTCTGTGTGTGAACACGATATCTCAAAAACGGAGCGAACTAAACGAATGAAATTTATTATGCTTCATTACACCAAAATTGTAAATTTG